>JACCIB010000241.1:0-229157 GCA_018906965.1 Philotrypesis tridentata | reverse complement strand
ATTCTCTTCATAATCTGAAGTATCAAATCTATGAATATCTTCTTTCATAATTTGATACATATCAATGTCCTTTACTTCGTATATCAAACTGTCGGTATCTGTATATAGAAGTTTACAATTTTCACCCAACTCTTTGTTTATATAAGAATAGATGAAACTCATAAACTATGTCTTGGATAAGTCAAGAATACATAAGCCAACGTTATAATCGGCTTCTTTATTGTAACACTCGTTCTTTTTAAATTGAATAGCAACCAAATTTTCATCGAAAATTGCGCAGCTATGGAAATTTGGTTGAGCTATTCGCGCTTCAGCTCCATATCTGCCAGTAAATTTATTCACTAATCGTACATCAACCCGAGATCGCTCTCGTTCGATGCATTTACCATAGACTGCATTAATCAAAAGTTTGTAGAAGAGTTTTTCAAACTCATTCTTCGCATGCTTCCTCTTCTCAGTATTAAATTCTACATATGGTTTGAGCCAGGGTTTCTGCTCAAAACTCAAAAGTCTGTGAACCTTTTTTAATCGAAGTCCATTATCCATCGCTTGTTTTAGAGCTAAATAGTGAATAACATATCTTTCCTTGTTATTCAGTGTAGTTAAAAGCTTCTTTTGTTTTGAACCAGGAGGAGTTTGATGCTCAGCGCAAAAAGGTAAGTCTTGATGATAGTCATGAAATTCCTCAGGATACTCCAAGTCTACTTCAGCAAAGTATCCTATATCAGAATCAAATGGTGTGTTAAAAAAATCTCGATTTTTCTCATAATCAATCCACTCAAATCTTCCAATTGGTAAATACTGCACCATTGCCCATCCATATAAATTATTTATATCAAAATACATGAGTGTCTTCATTTGCTTCTTCTCATCATACGATGTACCCATGTATGGATTATTCGCCTTACCCTGACGATTGCAACATTGACTAATTCCTCCTCGAATACCTGCTTCAATAAACATCAACATGTCAATATCTGTTATAAGCTCTAATTCAACTTTTGTCATTTTTAATGCTGCTGAAAATGTGAGTCCTGGAGTTGTGTAAAAATGAGCAGGACATAAACCATATGCTTCCAGAGAAGTTTTTCGAAAACTTTCAAATACGTCAGCCAACAAAAGAACATCTGTCTTCGAGTATAGATCAGAATACTCTCCCAAAGTTTTTATATTGAACATTGTCCATACCTGAACGGCATGATTGTAGTCTTCTTCAGATATGTGGGAATCAGTTAATTTGTTATAAAACTGTTTCTTTTCCGGCAGCTTTATCGTTGATAACTTATCCAATTCATCTACAAAATCATAAGGAAATATACCTTTTCGTCTAAGAAGATCAATTTTTGCATTAGAAAATCCATCTGATTGAAATTCCTTAACTGCTATTGGTACATTTTCCAAATATGATGCAAGCTTCTCCAATGATGATGGTAAAAAGCGCCAAGAGTCTATAAATCTAAAACTAATATCACAATCGTCTATATACTTTGTGAATGAAATATACTTTTCTTTATTCTGTGGTATCAAAGACACACGTCCTTTTAACAACGTAGAAGTAGCGATTTCTTTCAAAATGAAGTGAGTGTCATAATTTAGGTTATGAAAAATTATAGGGACAAATTTGGAATCCTTATAATTCAAATTGCATGCATTATGAGCAGCACCTCTATACCTGAAATAAAAAATTCTATTTAAAAAAAATTGTTAAAATAATTTACATAATATCTAATAAAAAATGGAAAACTTACCATCCTGTGAGGTGACAATGATCTCGAACTGCGAGTTGATTTTCTTGAAATGGTTTTTTACATATATAGCAAATAGTTGATCTTTTAAAAGATAATTCTTCTAGATCCGTAAGTCTCATTGGTTTCGGATTCTTATATAATTGATCTATTTGCTCACTAATTGACTTTAATTCTCGAACAAACCATTCTGCAGGTGTCTCTTCATCCACATTACGTTGTCTATACGCTTTGTATCTTGATAAATTGATGTCATAGCTACATTTGATAAAATAACCTATGCTGTATGCTTCATGGCGTTGAAAAGTGATTTCACTATCAGTATGCTTTAGCAAACACTCAAAATCAGCATAAATCACAAAAGGCACTTTTTCACTTTTATTATAATTTTCAAATTTCAGAATGTTATTGTCTTTGTCCGGCAGATTAATACGACAATTGTTCAAGTTTTTACAATCTTTTTCATGGATTGCTATTCTTTCTTCACTGTAAAAAATTTGCAAACATCTTTCACAATGGTATGATTTTTGATGAGATTTAGATATTTGAGAACATAGAAGTCTTGACATATTTTTTATCCACACATAATGATATGTAGGTACACTTCCTCCATCATCAATATTATTTTTTTCATGCTCGTCTATATAAAAATCTTGAATGATGAGTAGATTCACATGTTGCACCTTTTTTTCACTCGTAATGTGGCAAGGTGATACTTCATATTTTGTTCCATACTTCCTGAGCATATATACATTTATTGAATTATTATTCAATTTTTCAAATTTCGGAATGTCTTTAAGTTTTACAGGGAATTCGATTCCACTAAAATTCAACTTATTCACATGTTGTGCATATTGACTTACTCTATAATAATTCTTTTCGACGGGATACAATGCCGACAGTATAGCATACTTAAAACATTGATTATCCTGATTATGAACATTAATACAAGCATTTTTTTTCGCAATAAATGCTGGTAAAGGAATATATGAATTGCCCTTGACAGGAGAATATTTTTTCATATTTATACATAAACTAATAATACTCTTTAGCGTCCAGCCTGAATCTTTCTCCTGGAATTCTTCGAGATTGGAGAGGAGTGGATCCTTTACATGGTTTTTAAACCATTCTTTCAGATTTGTTGCCAAATAAATTGCATTACTTTCAGTGGTAAAATATTTAATATCCACAGTTTCTTCACCATTTTTCTGCATAGAAAATTCTGAGATAAAGTCAGAATTTACTTTTACAGCATTATATTCTTCCAAACTTGCTCGAACTTTTTCTTCGAAAAGCTTTTCAGCATCACTTAAAAAACTTAAAATATCTACATGTTTAATATTCACCACTACACCTGATCTTATACGATTTTGGAAGGCTGACTGCACATCACGCCACTCCACTCTAGCTTCTGTCGGTTGTAAACTACCTCCATGCTGAAGATTTTGTTCAAATTCAACCTGTACACATGATAAGTGAGTCATACAAGTCTGACATTTCTGCTTCTCTCCTCTTGTAAGGTTTGATTTTTCAATCTTTTCATTCAATTCCTTTATTGTGGAATTGCATACATCTAACCAATAATGTATATCTGATGTACTTAATTCATGAATACTTTGTAAAGTTTCACGAAGTAATTGTACAAGACGTTCAAATAGAACTACCGAACTCATTTCTAGTCTTTCAATCTATGTAGGTTCAAAGATCAACTGACTAGTCCAAGAAATGTTCACGCTTTTAAAGTAAAAAGTCTGTGAAGGTGGAGGTGGAAAATACTAGCAGGAATCAATTTCTCTCTTAGGGAGGGGATGCTATTTCTATTTTCTATCCAACCAAAAATCAGATTGAGAGAAAACAGATTTTTTTTCTAGGAAATTTTTTCCTGTTTGTTTATCCCTTCCAAAGAATGAATATACAAAATAAAGGAGATTTTCATGGAGAAGGGATGAATTTCTCTTTTTGCTAACCAATCAGAAACCGCTTTTGGTTCAAGCCAACCAGGATTGAGCTTTTTTTTTCCTAAAGGATCAATGGGAGGAGCTTTGCTCTATAAAAGCGGGTTTGTGCTCTCTCCGAGTTTAGTTCTTGCTGAACAGTCTTCCGAGCTGTAAATGGCTAGAACACGGGAATATGATTTGTTATTTAAAAATGCGATATTGCAATATAATGAAAAAAATATATATACTTGCGATATTCAAGGATTTCATAGAGTATCGCAGGAACCGCAAGACTTTATCTTCAAAGAAATAAGTTTTCTTAACATGAGAAAAACTGCCTTACCGACTGCATACCTCTTTAAATCTCCATTGTCTTGGAATAAACTCACTGAAGAAGAAAAATGCATTTACGAATGGCTTGAAAAATATTATCATGGAATTGCATGGAGCAGTGGTGATATTGAGTATGATCAACTTCATCGAATTTTAGAAATATGTACGTTTGGAGTCAAAAAAATATTTATGAAGGGAATACAAAAAGTAGAGTGGATGAGAAATCTTCTACCGAATGTGTAAGTTATACATTTTCTTACCTGCATTTCTCTTTGATACTCTCTGATACTATTTTGATACTCTCTTATACTATTTTGATACTATTTTGATACTATTTGATACTCTTTTATACTGTCGGATACTTTTTAATACTCTAATCGTCTATTACTTTTATACATCTTTATTAGTATTTATCAAAATGTTCTCTTAATTTTTTAGGATAATTTCAAACGTTGAGGACTTTGGATGTCCTGCACTTGAAACAATAAAGGGACACAAGCCATTCACTTGCTTCAGTCACGATCAGTGCATCCGAAGAGAACCTGTTTGTGCTGTTGAAAATGTACTCTCAATACGAGCATGGCTATTAAATTATTTAAATTTATCACTTAGTAAAGATGAAGTAGATGAAGAAAAAAATGTATGCATAAATATTGAAAATAATAAATATTAATGTAAATATTAAAATAAAAAATGTAAAATGTAAATAATTAAAAATAAAAAAATGTATATTTAATATGGACAAAATAAAAAAAAATGATATCAAACATTTATTCGTTTAATTTATGAGTTATGTAGCGTACGGCACCGGTCATACTTGGATGGGTGGCCGCTATGAATATGGGCTCGATACTTTATACATACTTCTTTTACTTGCTTCTATAATAATCGTTTTTGATGTGAAACATCTATAGGCGCGCCTCGCAGAGGAGTGAAACCGTATTTGGGAACAAAAGAAAATTCCGACCAAAAAAAAAAATCTCAACGTCTGCCAAAACGATCTAACGCTTCTCCCTCTCCGCCTCTACAGTAAGCTTGTCGCGTGCCGAGTCTTCTCTTCACGACTACGACTGCTAGCGGGCTTCCCCCTCCACCTTCTAAGAGAGGTTCCACACGGGGAGCACAATATACAAGGGAGTACACGTATATAGATATACTCTTACATCACGAATATCTGTCGCATAGCACTCAGTGTGGAAACTCTAAGATATGCGATGCAGGCCCCATCTCGGCGGCAACTAGAGCCCTCTTCCCCCTCTACTTGCTCTCTTCAGGGCTTCGCTCAAAGCGGACAAAATTTTCTGTTAATTGAGAGAAGGATAGAGCGATGAATTCGCAAACGTAAAACAACATTTGTTTCTATTTAATATTCTTCATTTATGATAAACTTCTTTCAATCATTATCAAAGTCGATGTTTCACATCTGTCAGCTGTCCCGAGACAGCTCACTTTTTTTTTTGGGAAAAGGGTTTTAAATATAAAAAAAAGGAAAGGATAATTTTTTATTATTTTTTATTCAATTTTATTTATTTTTAATAAATGTGTGAATAAGTGAAAAATTATATTCTTTTGGCTTTATTTATTTATGTATTTATGTATATTTATTTATTATTATTATTATTTAATTTTAACATTTTCTTTTATACCGCTGTGAAATGTCGATGGGCTCCACCATAAATTCGATGTCTGTGATCTGCGGCATTGATCTTGACTGTTGTTGTTGATGTTGTTGATGTTGTTGTTGTTGTTGTTGTTGTTGTTGTTGTTGTTATTGTTGTTGTTGTTGTTGATGATGTTGTTGTTGCTGGTGGAGCTGATGGTGATGCGGCTGATGGTGATGCGATTGTTGATGCGGCTGTTGTTGTTGTTGTTGTTGATGTTGGGGATGATGCGGCTGTTGTTGCGACTGCTGCTTGTGGTCCTCATGCGGCTGTCTTTTTACAGTCAACGCGCTGCGTCGTTTTTCACCTGAAAATTAAAAAAAAAATTATTATTATTATTTAAATAATTTATTATTATTAAAAATACAAAATGAAAAAAAAATTTACCACTATCTTTTACACTCTTGTGCCCGTCACTCTTCGAAGTATTTGATCTCGTTGAGCTGCTCGATTTGGTCGTGCTGCTCGCTTTAGAGACACCACTAGATGCTGAAGCATCTAGTGATAATTTAGTAACTGCATCGCTAGATGCCGACGCATCTGCAGCAACTTTCTTTGCAGCACTTTCGTCTGCCTTATCTGAAATAAAAAAATAATTTTATTTTAATAATAAACAAAATAATCTATATTAAAATAATAATATTGAAATAGTGAAATATATAATTTATAGTTACTTACCCTCACTTTTCCTTTTTTTACTGCTGTTGCTACTGCTGCTGCTGCTGCTGCCACTGCTGCTGCTACTGCTGCTGCTGCTGCTGCTGCTACTGCTGCGGCTGCGGCTACGCCGGCTACCTGTTGGTTTAACAGGTAGTGGAGGCACTAAAATATAAAATAATAAATAAATAAAATATCAATAATTAATAAATAAAGAATAAATAAATAACAAATAAAATAAATAATAAATAACCCAAGTGAAAAACCATGTACAAATTTTATAGAATCGACTTTATAAAAAAATGAACGTATACAATTTGTATAAAAACATTAGCCGTTACCTAGCCAACAAAACATGTTCCTATATGGATTGTATACATTCATTTTTTTATAAAGTCGATTTTATAAAATTTGTATAATAGTTTTTTACTTGGGAAATAAATAATAAATAATAAATAAATAATAAACAAATAATAAATAATAAACAAATAATAAATAATAAAGAAATAATAAATAAATAATAAAATAAAGAAATAATTAAAATAATAATAATACTTACAGCTCTCGATCGCGTCGAGAGACCAGCTCGCGTATTCGAGCAATGAAATTAAAGGGTATAGATCGGCTACGATCTATAGCCTTTAATTCCATATATCTACTAATCTGCTGTGATTTGAGTGAGAAAGAATTTTCCCAATCACGCTGCCCGCTTTACCTGCGCGTAATAAAAAAAGTCTTCCGCCCACACTAAATTTTCTTACCGGCGCAGTAGATGCGTGTCAGTGAATGCGCGCACCTGCTGTGCACGCTCGTGTATTGAGTCTGAGAAAAACGCGTGCGACCTTCTATACGTATGCGTAAAGAAAAGTCCTCCGCATAGTAAGGTATTCAACGAAAGAGAGAGATATCACTCATCCTTTCTATACCTGCACGTAAATTAAAAACCAGATTTTTCTTAATCACGTAGAATTTCTCACAATATAAAAAAGTAGAAAAAGCTATAGGCTTACCAACTCATGAGAGGCTAAACCAATGTTTACCCCCTCCATACGGATTCTAGCTCAATCCCTACCAACTCTTTATCCTAGTGGAGGGAGTGAGTTCGCTCCCAGCTCAGTATCTACGAGGTGGGGGTGAGGTCGCGCCCAACTCAATATTCTAGGAGAGGGGGTGAGTTGGGATGCCTGTGAGTTGGTATGCCCATAGCCTATCTACTGTACTATATGTGTATATAATATATATTGTATTCGTGTAATTATTTGCAATATAAGTTAATGAATATTGATTCAATAATGTATAGTAATTTTGTACACATAAAAGATACTAAATATATTTTTATTAAATTGATAATTATGAAATAAAACTGATAATTCAAGAAATTTGACTGTATCAGACGTTGCAAGTATAGAAGCACTGCGCAAAAAAATTAAAGTAAAATTTTTTTCTTTACTCTGTATTTTCTTCATTTTATTCTCTCTTTAATAAGTATTTTGATAATTCAATTATTAACAACTTTTATATTATCTAAAATTTAAAATACTTCTTGCATAGATTTTTTCTCTGTAAATTATATGACTAATATTGAAATATACAAATTTTGTCCAGGTATATAGCAGAATAAATTGATTTGTATCTGTGTTGTTTAATTTATCGATTTTCAGCTCTTTTAAATACTTATAGAACATCTGCTTTTTGAGTTGAATTATGAAAATTATTCACGTTTTTAATTAATACAAATTTTACTTCAAAAAATATTCTTTGAAATGCTTTAAAATATTTATTCTACTCAATAATTCAACTTTGAACAAGCTCGCGTAAGGCTTTTTTTCGTCTATAGGAATGGTAATAGCCATTAATAATCTCTATATCATTCAATTACACAACTTTAAGAAAAATGTTTCCTCTCGATAAATATCTTAAATATTATTTAAATTAATTATTTTAATTAATTTTTCTCTCTGTTCTTTAAAGTGGATCTTCAGTGATTGTACTTTTCTTTCACCTGTGGCTCCGAACGTAATGAAACTTAAAGATCATGACTGTGATACAAAAAGATGATTTTGTGTATGTTTTTAGCTTATTTTACCCAATGATATTTAAGTAATGTCACAAAATATAAGAATTTTTATTAAAATATAAAGATCTTCAAAATATTTCATGCGAACTGGAATTCATACATATTCTTTAAGCCAGACTGCACAAAACTTGGAATTTTTTAGTATAGTAATTATGCATGTACAGCAGAAATAATTCAAACATTTAATTAACAAATAAAATCATGAAAAACATGAATTTTAAATATTAATCAAAATTTAATAATTTTTATTTTAATTCTTACCGTAAATATAAATTCCAACATTTATTTTAATTGTTTTCAAGAACCTCTAAAAAAATTTTCAGAAGGATTCCTTGAAACGCCTTGCGCATGAACGATTTTGAACTAATATAAATACTTTTATTCATAAACAGCATTTTTGTTAAGAAAAACATTTATAGATTATCATAAAATGGCAAATTCTAAAGTAAACAAACATTTTTAGTGAAAAATGATTATCGTGAGCAAACAAAAATTTTTCGATTTTTGATGAAATATCACTGGAAATCCAACTTAATTTCTCGATTATTTTTGATCTTTTATTAAATCAACGTTTCACAGTTTTTATATCGCTCAATTATTTGATTTTTATAATACTCAATCATTATGGTAATCAGTATATTGTTATAATTGGTGGGGCACAGTATGTTCGCACAGTCGATCTTTAACCTAAGACGTCGTCTTCGCGCGAGAAAAATAGAATAACGGAACAGACCTCTTCGGACTTTTTTTGATACACAACAGCTGTTCTCTTATAGATGGATTTAGATAGGCCAATGGCGCTGCCCACGGGTCCATCTCTCTTCTTATAAGGGATAACCCTATATACTACATGCACTATTCCTTATAAGAAGAGAGATGGACCCGTGGGCAGCGCCATTGGCCTATCTAAATCCATGTATAAGAGAACAGCTGTTGCGTATCAAAAAAAGTCCGAAGAGGTCTGTTCCGTTGTTCTATTTTTCTCGCGCGAAGACGACGTAGGTTAAAGATCGACTGTGCGAACATACTGTGCCCCACCAATTATAACAATATACTGATTACCATAATGATTGAGTATTATACAAATCAAATAATTGAGCGATATAAAAACTGTGAATCGTTGATTTAATAAAAGATCAAAAAGAATCGAGAAATTAAGTTGAATTTTCAGTGATATTTCATCAAAAATCGAAAAATTTTTGTTTGCTCTAAATGCTAAATTTATCATTAATCTAAAACATACGATAATCATTTTTCACTAAAAATGTTTGTTTACTTTAGAATTTGCCATTTTATGATAATCTATAAATGTTTTTCTTAACAAAAATGCTGTTTATGAATAAAAGTATTTATACCCTATTGAAAATAACCAGGTGGTATTACCATTTGGTTATACCATCTGGTAAAACCATCTGGTAATTATAATATTACCAGATAGTTCTTTGTCTCGGATTACCTTATGGTAAAACCATGTGGTAAAACCATGTAAACTGTACATGGTTATTTTGAACAGGGTTTGCACATAGATTTTGCCTGTATACAGAGGATCAGTATTAAGTTGGTTATCAATACTGAGACAAAACTGAAAAAAAAAGAATTTTTCAAGTTTAAAAAATATTTACTTCATAGCGGTCACCCATCCGAGTAGTAACCTTGCCTAATGCTGCTTAACTTTCATGATAGAAAGTCCATGGTGCGATGTGTTTGGCCAGAACACATCACACTATTAGTAAACTCAAATGTTAATGTCCAAGAGCTTCATTTTACTGAATTAGGTATTTTTGCGTATTGTTTATGCTAAATATTTTAAAATTAGTTTCATAAAATATTTGACGAAAAAATTTATTTTTTTGAGTCTATTCAAGGCAAGGGAATTTTTTTAATTTTTCACTATTAATAGCATTATCGAACTACAAATAAAATATATTAACGGACATAAATTTAAAAGTATTAAAGTAAAACTATAATTTACGAAAAATAAATAATTAATGCTAGTAGTAGTTTTAGCTATTAGCATAGTTTTCTTTAGATTAATGCTAGTAATTTTTTAACATCAATAGCATTATCGAACTAAAGGGAAGTCGGAGCCATGTATATTAAATGGGGCATTACATAACCTCAAAAATTGTATTCGATCATAAATAGCAAATACATAGTCTTGTTTATTTCACTAAAGCACAGTTACTCGAGGTAGTTATTACAATTATTTATATTTACTCCATCTCATATTTCTGCATATATTCATAATTTTAGCGTGAAATTGGAACGGCTATCCGATGTGAATTTTGGGAACCCGTAACGTGAACATCACTTTTTTATGCAATAAATTCATAATTTAAAATTTTATAGTTATTGAATAAAAAAAGCTTTGTGTTGCGAGGTAGCATGTACGATTACGAACAATTATCAGTTTGTTTTTTGATGATATAAAGCACATAAAAAGTAAAACTGCCAGAGTCATAAGCCGTCACGCTAGCTCCGACATCCCCTTAAAGTAAAACTATAATTTATGAAAAATAAATAATTAATGCTAATAGTTTTAAAAAAGTTAAAAAAAATTCCCTTGCCTTGAATAGACTCAAAAAAATAAATTTTTTCGTCAAATATTTTATGAAAATAATTTTAAAATATTTAGCATAAACAATACGCAAAAATACCTGATTCAGTAAAATGAAGCTCTTGGACATTAACATTTGAGTTTACTAATAGTGTGATGTGTTCTGGCCAAACACATCGCACCATGGACTTTCTATCATGAAAGTTAAGCAGCATTAGGCAAGGTTCCTACTCGGATGGGTGACCGCTATGAAGTAAATATTTTTTAAATTTGAAAAATTCTTTTTTTTCATTTTTGTCTCAATATTGATAACCAACTTAATACTGATCCACTGTATGCAGGCAAAATCTGTGTGCAAACCCTGTTGAAAATAACCATGTACAGTTTACATGGTTTTACCACATGGTTTTACCATAAGGTAATCCGAGACAAAAAACTATCTGGTAATATTATAATTACCAGATTGTTTTACCAGATGGTTATACCATATGGTATAACCAAATGGTAATACCACCTGGTTATTTTCAACAGGGTATTAGTTCAAAATCGTTCATGCGCAAGGCGTTTCAAGGAATCCTTCTGAAAATTTTTTTAGACGTTCTTGAAAACAATTAAAATAAATGTTGGAATTTATATTTACGGTAAGAATTAAAATAAAAATTATTAAATTGTGATTAATATTTAAAATTCATGTTTTTCATGATTTTATTTGTTAATTAAATGTTTGAATTATTTCTGCTGTACATGCATAATTACTATACTAAAAAAATTCCAAGTTTTGTGCAGTCTGGCTTAAAGAATATGTATGAATTCCAGTTCGCATGAAATATTTTGAAGATCTTTATATTTTAATAAAAATTCTTATATTTTGTGACATTACTTAAATATCATTGGGTAAAATAAGCTAAAAACATACACAAAATCATCTTTTTGTATCACAGTCATGATCTTTAAGTTTCATTACGTTCGGAGCCACAGGTGAAAGAAAAGTACAATCACTGAAGATCCACTTTAAAGAACAGAGAGAAAAATTAATTAAAATAATTAATTTAAATAATATTTAAGATATTTATCGAGAGGAAACATTTTTCTTAAAGTTGTGTAATTGAATGATATAGAGATTATTAATGGCTATTACCATTCCTATAGACGAAAAAAAGCCTTACGCGAGCTTGTTCAAAGTTGAATTATTGAATAGAATAAATATTTTAAAGCATTTCAAAGAATATTTTTTGAAGTAAAATTTGTATTAATTAAAAACGTGAATAATTTTCATAATTCAACTCAAAAAGCAGATGTTCTATAAGTATTTAAAAGAGCAGAAAATCGATAAATTAAACAACACAGATACAAATCAATTTATTCTGCTATATACCTGGACAAAATTTGTATATTTCAATATTAGTCATATAATTTACAGAGAAAAAATCTATGCAAGAAGTATTTTAAATTTTAGATAATATAAAAGTTGTTAATAATTGAATTATCAAAATACTTATTAAAGAGAGAATAAAATGAAGAAAATACAGAGTAAAGAAAAAAATTTTACTTTAATTTTTTTGCGCAGTGCTTCTATACTTGCAACGTCTGATACAGTCAAATTTCTTGAATTATCAGTTTTATTTCATAATTATCAATTTAATAAAAATATATTTAGTATCTTTTATGTGTACAAAATTACTATACATTATTGAATCAATATTCATTAACTTACATTGCAAATAATTACACGAATACAATATATATTATATACACATATAGTACTTGAATTACATATTCCACAAAACGAACGCGCGCTTACAGGTGGATTTTTTTAGGCGTATATTTTAAAGGCGAAACTCAAATTATTGCGATATAGTAGGTAAAATTGCAATCATTTTAAAATTTGTTCTGAGGTATAATGTCTAAAGATGTAATCATATTTTAAAATCTTATACAGTTCTAAATTTTTATAAGAAGGTCAAATTGTAATATTTTTGTAAAAAAAAGGGAAAACGTTATACAATATATATCGGTCATTCTTCCAAAAGTGGTGTTTTTTATCTTAAAAAATGGACCACATAAAAAAGACCGATTTGAGGATAACCGATGGTGGCTTTTTGTTATTTAAGGTACAAGAAAACATAATTTATTTGGAAAATACTACAGTTGTGATTAATTTTGTCCATAAGATTGGCATAGGAGGGGTTGTTAATGACACGTTAATGACACGTTAATGACATGTTACGTTATTATTTGAAATGTATTTTTCAAAAGTGAGAGAGAAAGTGTCTGTAGAAGTTTTTGAGCCTCATGCCTCAAAAAAAAAAGAATAAAACAGAGGATGAGATAATAGAAGCAAAAAAAATTAAACTTCAAAGGAAAAGAATGGCTAATCATAAGTTTTATGCAAAAAAAAGGAAAAGTTAGAAAGATGTAGTCAACTTAGTGTTGCTTCTAATTTATGTATCTAAACGAAATAATTAATCATGATCGTTCTTATCACAGAAAAGACTTTCCTATTACATGTAATCTACGCATTAATGAAATTGTTAATCTTGCGATCATATAATCATAAGAAAACCTGTCATGACAATCAAAGCGATATAAGGACTCCTGTAAGATTGCAAGCTTTTTAATTTAGAACATTGTCTATCTTCACAATTTTTCCAACATATTCGTTGGTTTAATAATTTATTTTCCTTTGCATCTTTTAATGCTAATATTGTTAATTTTGGTAATAGACGCTCTGGGGTCAAGAACTAAAAAAACAAGATCTCGATTCACCTCAAGGGTTACAATTACGTTTTTCATTAAAGCCTGGAACTGACAATTAACGACGTTATCATTTTCAATGGACAAACAAAGTTGCGCTTGTTTGAAGATCTGCCATAGCTGACCTCAACATATCATTGTGAGAATTTTTTTTTCTTCAGTGAAATTTTAAATAATGTAAAAGCTGTGAATAATTGAATTATCAAAATACTTAAAGAGAGAATAGAAGAGAATACAGAGTAAAGAAAAAAAATTTTAGTTTTATTTTAATTGAATTTTTGATAAATAAATAAAGAGTTAATACAAAGTTTTTAGTGATATAAGAACTGTAGAGTGATTATTGTGTCGTCGAGCATATGCGCAGTGCTTCTATACTTGCAACGTCTGATACAATAAAATTTCTTAAATTATCAGTTTTATTTAATAACCATCAATTTAATAAAAATATATTTAATATATTTAATTTGTACAAAATAATTATTTAAAGAATAATATTAATAAATTAATATACATTAACCTACTAGACATAATACATTTAAAGTTCATACACCACAAAACCAACGCGCGCGTTTACGCGCGCAAATGATCCCCTAGTATTCATTTGAATTTAAATTTAACGCGCTGAAAAAGAGGAATCAGCGGAACATGGTGTGTAACTTGGATAATATTGAGTGAAGCTAGCTATATCAGACTAATCTCGTTTGGACGGTCTGAAATTGACGATGAGTAGCACAAGCTACCCATGATGGCTCTCTCGAACTCCAAGACTCCAACACTGATTGTTCTGTGGTGTATGCACTCGATCTCGAACTCGAAGGTGAGAGGTGACGTGACGTGTACAAGGGTGGTTGAACGTTTATGTTATTTAATAATTTAATAAATAAACAATTATAGATATTACTATTATCGTTGTATCAATGTCCATGACTCTACAAGGAAGAAAAAAATATATGTATTGATATTATTATAACGAAATTTATTTATGATGAATAGAGAAGTATAAAACTTAATTAATTTAAGATGTTAACTAAATTTGAAACTAAGTCTGCTCGCGTTAAAGGTCTATCTTTTCATCCTAAAAGACCATGGATACTTGTAAGGTTAGTACATATTAAAGATTGTTTTCATTATCTTCATCTTTATAAAACATTTGATTTGATTTTTCATTTGTATAGTGCAAAGTATACATTACTTGATACTGACATCTCATGCTCAAGGGGGATTTTTAAAATAAAAATGTCAATTTTGATCATTAGAAAAAAATATGTGCAATGTTTATATCAAAAATGAATTTTCTATACAAAAAGAGAATAATTTTGAATGTTGGACGTTAATCATTTGTATTTAATTAAAGTAAACAAACTCAAAATTTCAGAACCGCCTGGCCAACTAACAGTTTTAATGACAATTTTAATAATATTCCATTATATAAACGTTGATCACTCAAATTGCTGTAAATACGGATTTTTTGTGTAATTATAAAGTAGCAACAGCTCAGATTTTCTTTCTATGAAATGCATTTTTTTAAATAACAACAGGTTTTGCTAAAAAATTATTTTGCTGTAATTTCATTAAAATAAAATGAAATAGATAGCCATATGTTCAGCCTAATAATTAAGTACCAGAGTAACTATTCGCACCAAGATTCACATAATTACGTGACTCTAAGAGAAACTTTTCTAACACTTTTCTTAGTCACATACATTTACCAACAGCTTGGAGTCACGTAAATTTTCTGGAAATTAAACACTACTTTTATTTTTCAATGTTTTTTCATAATCAAATGCATATCTTAACGAATTATTGCTTTAGCCACCCTCACTCGACATGGTAACACCCCGTGATCGGCTATAACCCTATTTCCAAGGTTGGAGGAGGATGGTGATGGTTATTTTTAAAAAATAGAGATGTTTACATATCTATTCCAGAAAATTTACGTGACTCCAAACTGCTGTAAAATTTACATAACTCTAAGAAAAGTGTTAGAAAAGTTTCCATGTCAATAGAGCCGTCTATTAACTATTCCTGAAAATATAATATTATTGCCTAATGACAAAATATGTATCTACTGTTTGAAATTAAAATATTCAGGTATTGCAAAGAATGATTTGAACAATATATGTAACCTGACCTAAGCTGTATCTACCGATAGCTATTAATTTTCATTAGAACGGTTTTCTCTACTGCCTTAATTTTTCGATTTCAAACTATGCACACTAATATATGTTGCCAAGATTACATCATATATCAGATATATACTGATATACAGTAAGAACTACGAGGAAACAGGACATAGGAAAACCTTTGAGTGCGAGAGAGAAGCATAGGAAAACGTATAAGTGCGATAGAGACAGACTTTCCCTCCCTCAATTTTCTTTCGTTCCCCACTCTGTCTGACCCTTTTTTTTGCACCGACAATCGATTGGCCTGACTCTCCAAATGTTATCTTTCGGACAGAGTGGGGGGCGACAGAAAATTAAGGGAGGGAAAGTCTGTCTCTGTCGCACTTATGCATTTTCCTATGCTTCTCACTCGCACTCATAGGTTTTCCTATGTCCCATTTCCTTGTAGTTCTTACTGTATGATGGGTCAGCATGGGTATCAGATATCTTTAAAGTTTAAAGATGTTCTACCCATAACAGAATCGAAATTGAGATATGATTAAATTTTGTACATAGCTAGGTATAAATCTCAGAAATACTCATATCAATTTTCAGGAGAGGCTACAGAGCATAGAAGCAAAGATATGAATGTTTTTATTCTCCACAGATTAGCATGGGCTCTTATTACACTAATTTATATACTACAAAGTTTTAATAATTGAGATGTTTTCCAAATTTATTGTGAATGGAAATCAATTCATAACTAACATTATTTATTTTTCAAAAATATTCTTGGAGCTCGGACATACATTTATCCTCAAAATATGAGTTAAATCAGATTTTTATAAGTTTATATGTATTTATTTATTTATTTATTTATTTCAATATAAATGGGCATAAAGCCCTTAACAAATACAGAAAATATATCAGGTTCCATGACCTAGTGATTAGCTCTATTAATTAAAATTAATGAAAAAACAATTTCTTAGATAGTTTTAAATGAGTCCATGTTGAGGTTATGCTCATCATTTGAGAACTTGTTCCAGAGACGTGGCAGTCTATTTAATATAGAGAAATACATAAAATTGTTAGCGCAAGTGGTTTCCAAAACTACATTAGGGTGTCACAAATTATAATGTAATTGTCTAAGTAGGAAGTTAAAGTCACTGCAAGGGATATTGATTAACCTTTAGCTAATCTATAGGCCAATAACGCATCTTGATAGTCAAAGAGACCCTGTATGTTTACTACTTTGAACATTCTCATAAGTATTCCGTAGTCATGATCAAATCTATGAAAGCGTATTTTAGATAATCTATGAGCTATGTTGAATAGATGTAAAAAGTAATAATGAATTATTATAGACAGGTCACCATATTTGCACACAGTAAGTGAATAATGGTAACATCAATGTCTTATAAAGGTGAACGGTTGTAATGCCACTAGAAAAATCATTACAGAAACGAGATATGAATCCTAACATTTTAGATGTTCTACTTATTATATAGTCTATATGGTTAGTAAATGTTAGACTGCTGTCTATATAAATACCTAGGTCTTTAATGACAGAGACTCTAGATATAGTAGAATTATCTAATTTATAGTCATATAACAGTGGATTACAAGACCTGTGAAGCGTTGTAACATTGCACTTCGATATATTTAATGAAAGACCATTTTCGGTTGACCATTTAGGAGATCCCTTTGGAGCTCACTACAGTCCATAGGAGACTTAATAGACTTGAATATTTTTAAGTCATCTGCATAAATAACAACTTTTGAATAACTCAGTATATCGACCAGATCATTTATAAAAATCACAAATAATTAAGGGCCCAGATGTGACCCCTGCGGAACACCAGAGACTACTGGAATTTGTCCTGACTGTGAATCTCTTACTTTAACAATTTGTTGTCTGCCAGTAATATACAAATGTATCCACTCCAACAACTTACCTGTTACACCTATGTTATGAGATTTCATTATTAATATATATATAAGAATAATCTAAGTATACAGCATCAGCTTGTACAGATTCATTAATTGATTGAGTAATATAGTTCGTAAAGACCAATAAGTTAGTTAGAGTGGATCTATTCCTAACAAAACCATGTTGTTCCGCTACAAAATGATTACATAGTAATTCACATGGCGTATTTGTGATAATCATGTACAAAATTTTTGGTATACGACTTATTATACTTATTGGTCTATAATTCAACACATCACTCCTACATCCACTTTTAAAGATGTTTTCCAAGAACTAGGAAAGATTCCATTACTCAAAGATTGATTAAAAAAATATAATAACGGCTCGATTAGTGACGACATACATCTTTTAATGAAAAACGCAGGTATACTATCAGGTCTCAACGTAGTAGAGTCTTTAAGATTGTCTATTGCAGTAGATAACTCTTACGTGTGACATTGAGTCAATTAGGGACATGTTCAACATAGGTGATAAAAACGTGGTATTTGACGTAGAATAATAAGCAAAGAAGGAACTGGAAAATTGATTTGCAATATACCTTCTAAAACTAGTAGTTCTAGGTAATTCCGAGCTACCTGAGTTTCGCCTAACAATAGACCAAAAGGACCTCTAGATATTCTCTGTAATCAGCTCTTGATCGCCTCAAACAGTTAGCTCTGAGTTTTCTGAAAATAATATAATAAGAGTTCAAGTAAGACCTCTTAAACTTGGCGTGCGCCTTTTTCTTATCAATAATTAGACTATTAAATCCGGAGAGTACCACTGCAGAAACGATGACTTATTACTATATTTTACAAGGAACATATTCTTCAACAAGATTACTTAATACTATCTCTAAATATTTAGCACTACTTTCTACCGAGTCTTCCGACAGAACCGCTGGCCAATTTATCGCTGCAAGTTTGGAATTAATTGACAAGTAATCGACCTTATAAAAGTTTCTAAACTTATGGTTATCAATTAACGGAGTAGTAAAGTTAGTATGTACAAGTAGCGGTTGATGATGAGAGTCCACAGGCAGAAGAGGGTCGCAGAAATTAATTTCGCTAATTTCTCCTAGTTCCGTAAAGAGCAAATCCAGAGAATACGCTTTATTCTCATGAGCAGGGTAATATTAGTTCAAGTTAAAGTAGGAGAAGTTGTTAACTACGTATCTGGCACTATTAAAAATACTGGACTGAACATAGCTAGTCACATATAATTGCAGAGGGTTATTTGTCGATACCAAGTTAGGCAAGTTATGGTCACCCAATAGGATCAGTGTGAGCAATGTAGTGATTCATCAGAGAATTTGGATGTGGATATGCAGCTCCTATGATCAATTTAAGTTGACCATGGTTAATAATAACTAATAGATGCTCTAAAAAATTGTGATCAGATATAATCGAACTGGATTTGATATGATCCGCTACCGCAATAAGCTCTCCTCCACCTCTTGTACGCTCCGATATGGTTGAGTCTCTATCTCTTCTATATACATTAAAGTTATGCAGAGACAATTCCGAAGGGCTTATATGACTTTTAAGCCAGGTTTCCGTCAGGACAATTATACTAGGTAAGATCATATATTGCGCTAGCGTTGATTTGAAAAAAGAAGATTTACGAATAATATATCGATACATTTGTAGGTGCTAAGGACGGCTTAAAGGCTACAGGCATTCCAACGAATTTTTTGGATTACGAGTATTTTTGGCAGAGTCTAGCAAATATGGCAGGGTGCTGCAAATTATGCTGCTCACAAACATCCATAAGCTTTTTTACACAGTTCTGTTGGAGACGAGTTTTATCAGTCTTCACGCTTACGTCCATAGGTAGCTTAGATGAATTATTTATAACTTTAAAAACTTCCTGTCTAGATGGAAGAGTGACATAAATAGGACGAGTTTTACTATCATGAAAGGTACCCAAATGTCTTAATGTAGTATTGTTAACGTTGATTTGAATAATACTAGACCAAGAGCAGCGCGCTTCGCGCGCTCTAATTTTTCTTGCAGTTTGTTCATAATTTAATAGTACTCAGAAATACTTAAAATAATCAAATTCGATTTTTATTTTGAAAATTTTGAAGAATTATTTCTCTTTTAAAAGTTATTTTTTAAAGTACAGTTTTTAAAAAGAACTTATCGAACTGTGCATAGATATATCTATATATGAAGAACTCATGAACCCATTGTCGATTCTATTGTGTATAAAATAAAAACAAATCTTTCTCGATTTCTTGTACCTGCACTCTGCTTGCACGCAGATCTTTTTTGCCATTATATTAGGCGAGAATGTTAGATCAACATCAGCGGGCTTCGCGCGCTCTAACCTCCAACTAACGCATTCACCGGAAACACATGAACCATGACACATGAACATATTGGCTCTTGAGTCTTGACGCATGCGCACAACATCAACCAATCACAATTCGTCTTCAGCGGCTTCAAAACATCCGGTCATGACTTTTTATTAGTGGGATCTTTGAGCAGGTGAGAAACAATGGTAAAATCATGGTAGAACAACGCCGTATCGACCAAATTTAAATCTTCCACACCATGTATAATTAAGTAGTTTGCTCTAGCCTTGATATTGTTGAGCTCTGAAGAAATATTATTAGTGACTCTAAGTAAGCTATAGGGGTCACTCAAACCACCCGTATCCTTAGCTGAAGACAAGTCTGAAACTTGTTGTTTAAGAGAATTAATCTCCAATTTATTTTTATCAATATCATTCCTTAATGCTTCAAACTGTAGTTTCACGTCCTGCTGTACACCTTTACTTAAATTTACTAGTTTGGTATTCATCAGATCTTCCATTTACTAGTTTGATATCCATCAGATCAGATTTAACTTGTTTGTTAAATGTATTACTTTAAAAAGTAATGAAATCTCCCCCCCCCTCCCCAAAAGACATAACCTTTTCAAGGTAAAAGGTAGGCAAGTATAAGGTTTTTTCTTCCTTTCAATTATAGAAAAATTTTCAAACTCTCCATAGTCCTTCTAACCCCTTGAAAAGACTTTATATGCTTATACACATCAACTTGGAAATCTAAAACTCTCTTCAATAAAATATGTATATACTTTGATATGTATTTTAATTTTCAGAAATGAAAGTTATGGTATCAATAAATAAATTGGAAAATTTCTTTTATAAAAAAACCAATCGTGTTGAAATAAATAAATAAATCAGCGTTTAAATACGAAAAATAATATGTAGAATAAAAATTAATTTATATACTATACCGATAGCTTTTTGCAGGAAGAATTTGTAAGGGTTTCGATGTGTATTCTTTCGCATAAATTGTTATTTTTATCCCTACAGGGCGATTATATTGAAGATTCAACATACAATAATACTAATATAGTTTATAATATTAAATACAGTCACCACCAAATAGACCTTTCTGTTAGAATTGCCTTCCACTTCGTGGATATGTAAATCGCAAAAAGTTAAACAACATGATGCAGTGAGACCGTGTTGAAATATTTTTATGCAAAACTTGCTGTCCCATCCTATCGTAGATAATCGATGACTAAATGTCATTGTAATCAAAAATATCACTTATAAGAAGAGAGATGGACCCGTGGGCAGCGCCATATTGAATTTGAAAGCGGCCATTGGCCTATCTAAATCCATGTATAAGAGAACAGCTGTTGCGTATCAAAAAAGTCCGAAGAGGTCTGTTTCGTTGTTCTTCCGTTGTCTTAGGTCTTTATAAACATCGACTATGCGAACATACTGTGCCCCACCAATTATAACAATACTGATTATCATGATTGAGTAATGTATAAATCAAATAATCGAGTAATGTAGAAACTGCGAATTTTTGATGTAATAAAAGACGAAAAAGAATTGAGAAATTAAAGAACAGAGAGACAAATTAATTTTAATAATATTTAAGATATTTATTGAGAGGAAATATTTTTCTTAAAGTTGTGTAATTGAACAATATAGAGATTGTTAATGGCTATTATCTTTCCTACAGACGAAAAAGAGCCTTACGCGAGCTTGTTTAAAGTTGAATTATTGAGTAGAATAATGATTTTAAAGCAAAGATATGAATGTTTTTATTCTCCATTTCAAAGAATATGTTTTTAAGTAAAATTTGTATTAATTTCAAGCCTGAATCATTTTTATAATTCAACTCAAGAAAGACAAGTATTTAATAGAGCAGAGAATTGAGAAATTAAAGAACAGAGACAAATTAATTTATAGTATTAATTAATTTATAATATTTTAAAGAATTTGTGAGAATTTTTGTTTCCTCAGTTAAATTTTAGATACTGTTATAGCTGTGAATAATTGAATTATCAAAATACTTAAAGAGAGAATACAAGAGAATACAGAGTAAAGAAAAAAAATTTTAGTTTTATTTTAATCAATTTTTTGAAAAATAAATAAAGAGTTAATACAAAGCTAAGAGAGAATAAAAGAGAATACAGAGTAAAGTTAGTTTTATTTTAATCGAATTTTATAAAAATAAATAAAGAGTTAATACAAAGTTTTGAGTGATATAAGAACTGTAGAGTGATTATTGTGTCTTCGAGCATGTGCGCGAATATGTTTTTCAGTAAAATTTGTACTAATTTGAAACCTGAATAATTTTCATAATTCATCTCAAGAAAGACAAGTATTTAAAAGTGTAGAGAATCAAGAAATTAAAGAACAGAGACAAATTAATTAATAGTATTAATTAATAGTATTAATTAATTTATAATATTTTAAAGAATTTGTGAGAATGTTCTTTTCTTTAGTTAAATTTTAGATAATATTAAAGCTGTGAATAATTGAACGATCAAAATACGTAAAGAGAGAATAAAAGAGAATACAGGGTAAAGAAAAAAAATTTTAGTTTTATTTTAATCGAAATTTTGAAAAATAAATAAAGAGTTAATACAAAGTTTTTAGTGATATAAGAACTGTAGAGTGATTATTGTGTCTTGGAGCATATGCGCAGTACTTCTATATTTGCAACTTCTGATACAGTAAAATTTCTTAAATTATCAGTTTTATTTAATAATCATCAATTTAATAAAAATATATTTAATATATTTAATTTGTAGAAAATAATTATTTAAGGGTTTATGACAGTGTTAAAATTTTGAAAATTTCCATTTTTTTTTATTCACTTTTTTCACAGTTAGTAGTCCGTAGAATATGGACCTTAAAGCCGTTTTTTGCTAAAAAAGTTTGCCTCGAAGATATCGATAAAAAACTGATAAATCTGTTTCAAGTAAATTTTTTAAAAATCGTGATTTTTAAATATTTTAATTAGGCGAAACTTGTGGAAAGGATTGTTCTACCATACTTTTTACAGAGAAATTTCATGAGAAATCTTACTGAAAATACGACTTAAAAACCGTTTTACAAACCGTTTTTTTCTCAAGAGTTATGACTTTATTTCCGTAAAATAATTAAAATCCGTAAAACTAATTTTTCTATGTGTCATTTTATGTTACTAAACTCAATGTGTTAAAGTAAAGGCATTCAACAAATTTGAATTTGCCACTCGAACAGGTTGTGGCTCACAGCGTCCAGTCGAGAATGAAGATTACTGTTTGATCGGTATAGTAGAATTTTCTATAAAACATCAGAAAGCAGCGAAACAGCTGTTTTTCATTCAAGACACTAGATTAGTGCAGTTAGTCTGCTAGCTGCTGTAACTGTTTATAACCTCAGTGGTGTTGTAAAAGTGCAAGAGCTTCTGCAGAGTACAAACATTATTCAGATAAGTATTGGAAACTAATTTGTAATAATTGTGTTCGTAATGAGCTTTTTCTTTGTTGGTTTATTTTTTGCTTTTAGGTGTACGGGTGCAAGCCAGCAAGATGGGAGTTTATAATGACTGTCTGGAGTATTATTGGGCATACTTTTTAACATATTGAAGTCTATTTAATAATGGTAAGTATTGCATGTAACTGTAGTTCATAAACATTACTTGATTATGAATAGCTAACGATAATTTTCATTTTATTTTCAGCTTCTAAATGCTATTATCACACAGCATGATAGGCGCGTACCACCAAATATACTTAATTGTATGTATATTTGAGTACCAAAAGTAAATCAAGGTATGCCACATAGTTTCTGTAAGTATAGCTGAGTTCATTTGTTTTATTTACATTATAAACTTTAAATGCCTTTTACTCAAATTTAGTTTTTTCATGGTTTTCATGTACTTGCCGCAGCTTTCTGAAGGAACCGTACCATCAATCCTGATGAACCAAAGTGGAAAACCTTCCTTATGAGTATGGTCACAAACTAAGCGGAGCAGAATTGGCAAACATAAGTTCGAAGTGAATGTTACGTATGTTTACATATGTAACATTCACTATAATTACTAATATTGTAAATATATGTTGAATCAGTTACATTAATTTTGTGTTTTTCAGGAATCTGTTCCGCTTAGTCTGAGACCAGATTCATAAGGAAGATTTGGCACTTTGATTCATCAGGATTGATGGTACGGTTCCATCAGAAATATGCGGCAAGCAAACAAAAGTGATGAAAATGATGTTTTTTTGGTAAGTAAATACCTTTAATTGTTGTTAAATGTTATACTCACTTAATGCATATTTTTAATGCATAAAAGTGATGTATAATACTTATATTTGAAAGGAATAATTTAGTTTTTGGAGCACCTATATATATTACTTTTTTACAGCACTAATAATTTTTCTTTTTTTTTTCAGGTTTTAACACTGTCATAACCCCTTAAAGCATAATATTAATAAATGAATATACATTAACCTACTGCACATAATACATTTAAAGTTCATATACCACAAAACCAACGCGCGCGTTTACGCGCGCAAATGATCCCCTAGTGCTATAAAATATCAAAATATAGCCCAACTTACCTTTCATTTATCTTTCATTAAATTTTTCTGTTGTTTACTTATATCATCAATTTTCTCAATAAATGTATAATACCCTTGATCAAATGTAGGTAAAATTTCTTTTGACGTGTCTGTTATTTAACTTTGTTCAGCTTGATAACCTCCAATATCCAATACCTATTACTATTTTCTACCTGAAATGTTTCGTTCAAAATACTATTTGTAATATCAAAAAATCCCTCTGAAGTAGCTTTATTTACGTTCGGTGTTGAATTTTGTTTTCCCTTACCTACTGGACTTACAATTTTCTTATAGCACCAGTATCAGAATTAATTTGATCCAATGATATTATATTTGTTTCTGTACTAGACGTTCTTATAGACGATTATTGTATTTTACTACTTTTCCTAAAAGTATTTTCTTTTAAAGATTTTTCAAGATATTGTTATGATCGGGTTAGGATAATGATTATTGACACTCTTATTTATAGAAAAGATAGACAAGAACGACTTTATTACTCAAGCTTAGACATGCAAATCGAATAGCTGTCAGCGTTAGACTGATAAACAAATACAATAACAACCGCGAAGTTGCAGCGGTTGCTATGCGCGATTCGAACATCTCGAATCGCGCTGGTCATAACAATATTCTTTGACTGATGGATTTTTCTCAATTTGTTGCCTAGTTAATTTTTTGAATGATACAGAATCTTGAACGCTTTTACTATCTTTATCGCGCATTTGATCACTAACTATATGCAGTTTATTATTCGCTTCAAATAAACTAGTCCGCACTAAAGGAATATGCCCATGTTATAAAATTCGTGTCCGCGGTTTCGATGTCCGCAATTCATATGTGTACACGTTAAAGTAGTATGTCCGCGTTAAAGAAATGTATAGTCTGCCGGGACAAGTGGAAGTAGCATATGAACTTGTCACTGACGAGCGCGCAACCCACTTTTCGCGTTTGGAACTTTGCAAATTTGTATCATCGATGCACTTTATAAACTGACCAATTAAAACTCTGTACGCTAATTCACTACACGTATTGAATTATATTTAATGTTTTTTTCTCAATTTGTTTAATAATAATTCCTTTTCCTCAAATTTCATTAAATTATTAAATTTACTTCCTAGTTCTAATTGAAATTTCAATTTATCTACTAGCTCAGCTTCTACTTTAGTATCTTCAATTTTCGTTATTTCAAAAAATAAATCAATCTCGCTATTTATTTTGGCTAATTGCTCTATTAATTGCTTCCTATTGCTTAATAATTTTTGCAAAAATAAATTTTTTCCACTTCTTTTCTTTTTAATCACTTTACTTTCACAATTTTCAAAACTCATTTGATTAATTCGATGAAATTATACAAATGAATAATTGAAAATCTAATCATCTCTTCGATTCAATAATTTTTTATTGTTGCCTACGTTTCGAGCCCAGTAAGGCTCCTCTTCGGGGCTGTATAATATTAAAAATAAATATTTTATACAAATAGAATTACAATAACTTATAAACAATCAATAATTTAAAATTACCAATAAATAATAAAAAAATGATGCTTTTTTACAGCAACATACTGATTAAAGACCACTCCGGATCTTAAAAGCTTAAGGCTATAAATACAAAAGTAACTAACTAAATAAATAAATAAATTAAAAGAAAACTAAATTATCTTATAGATCCAGACTTGACACTGACTCGATATTCAAAAGTACAAATTCTTTACAAAAAACCCTCGGTGTCGTCAGATGGTGATGCGACACCGGACAGTGACGATTACAGACTGTAATCAGATAAGCTTTACAGCTAGCTGCCTCCTCTCGCAAAAATAAGAGAGAGAACACACACAATTTTGAAATACTTTTAAACTCGCAAGCGCTACCACGCCGTACAAAGCATCAAGAGAGCATATCGGCAAGAGAGGGGGCAAGTGCGAATCATCGATCGAGCACGAGAATCCGCGCCGCCACGACGTAACGATCATAGCTGTATTGAATACAATACCAGCATGCTTTAGTGTCGTCATAGCAATGCTAACTCCCACTCTCCCTCAATGGGATGTTCCGCATTGAATTGCCAGCTAATACTATCGATAAGCGTAAGCTGGATCTAACAATCGCTGAGGTTTCGTTACAATTAAATTATTTTCTATTTTTTTTGTGTCGGACTAGATAGGATTAGATAGGAAACTAATCCCCTCTAAAAATTCCTGCTTTGAAAAGCAATTTAGACAGAACAAACGTCTCCAACGTCTGTCTATGGCACTAATAATCAGATCCTTTGGCAGATTCGAAAAAAGGTAAACGACATCAAAGGATGCGAGGTAATAGTTACTTTCAAATTTTAAATTATTAAGTTTATCTTTCAACTGAATACTGTTTTTTATACACGAAACTCGTTTAGAAAAATGTTTAGAAAGAAAATTGGATAAATACTGATCAAGTCGGTATGTGGGACTATTTATTGCGGAAACTATGATTCTAATGGGATTACCGAGCTTATGAATTTTTACAAGGGATGAATCCCTTTGGAAGACAAACCTCGAAAAGACGGGTCATAATAAAACTTTCCGCATGCCTCCCAAAGGTTAATAAGATTTTTTATTCTTGTCTTTACGCCTTCTGAGGGATTCGTTTTCACGATTCTATAGAAGTTTTTATCCAAATGGGCCTCCTCAACCTTAATGCAGACTTAACATGCATGCATTACTTAATGGAGTAAGATGTATTTTATACTACTGTATAGTATACATCAATTTTGTTAACAAATAGTGTAAAAATAAAATTAACATTTTTATGCCTAACATTATTGTCATATATTTGTTTATATTTATTCTTAATGTTTACGATTTCAATTTCAAAGAAGGATATTTCTATTTACTTATTTTTGTATTTTAAACATACAAAGTCTGCAGTGCATAAGCAATTGCTCATAATCCTATTGAATTAAGTCGCTTGACTGCAAAAAGATTATTTTATTTCTATTATAAGACGTTAATAATGATAAAAATATGTAACAACATTTACGTGTTAAAGTGTGACTCAAATTGCTGTTATGAATATTTGTAATTTTTTGGTTGTTAATTATTTATATATTGTTTGGAAAGTTACTCGTTTTAAAAATAATGTATTGTGAGAATATAGCTTTAAATACGTATGTATATTTTCGTTCTGTTATCCTAATTATGTATAGTAAAAATAATTTTGAATGAAATATATCATCAAATTCATTTAGTATCTTTTGCAATAAATTTTTTTTATTATATAAAGAATCGATGGTAATTTATATTTAAAAATACTGATTTTGAGTTTTAAAAATAAATCACATTCAAAATATTCATGATAACTTTATGTTGTGTACGTCTATAAAAGTGTTAAGTACAGAAATATATTATGGGAATATATTATACACAATCTTCAAAGGCTCTATCCCTTGGTGTTTGTTTCATATTTTGAAAAAAGTCTATCGATCTCTCCGAGGCAAGTGTCGGGAAATAGGTAAAATTAATTTTAAACCATTTTTCCTCTTCCTTCAACGTTTCGGTGAACACCGTCACCTTCTTCAGGAAACTGTCAATATTTATTTGAATAAATCAATAAGCACAGTAAAAAAATTTTACAATAAGTAAATATCGACGACTTACATGTAGAGGAGCACAACAGCCGATGGAATCGAATGTTTTCTTCCCCAGCCAATATCAGGCGGAGGAGTGAGAAGCAAGGAGATGGACACTGTTATTGTTCCAGCTTCCTTAGCTACTGTTTCGATAACAAAGAAACTGTTTACGAGTGACGTCACGCTGTCGCTCTGCCGCATATGTACAAGTTCTAGAGTCGCCTATAATCCGTTTTGTTTTTCAAACGGTATAATAAGTGTGTGTACACGTTATTGAGTTTTTGTGTGTCTTCCATTTTATTTATACCATTGTCTTTCATTTGAATAACATTTCTGAAAGTAGCCTTTTGTTCAAATTACTTTTTTTATCTTTTATATCTATTTTATCGAAATTGAAATTATGATTGAATTTACTATTGTGTTCATGTATGACATTATTTTATGATTTTCTATATTCCTCAATACGTGTACAAACACTCCTTTTCGTTTGGCCTACATATGTAGCTGTGCAGTCGTTACATTGCAGCTTATATACAACATTCTTTTCCAATGGTTTTTCTTTTTTATCTTTTCCTTTAATTATAATATTACACATCCTATTGTGTATTTTTGGCACAGTTGTAATATATTTTTCTTTTAAGGGGTTATGCCTGAGTTAAACCTGAAAAAAATAAATTATCAGTTAACAGATTAACAAAAATGTTGTACAAGTAATATCAAATAAAAACTTTTTCGTGATTAAACTATACATATTAGTTAGTAATTTTCCATGTGTTTAAAAACTTATATATCTATACTTACTATGTGTGAAGAACCATGTGTGAAGAACTAAATTTCAGTATATTTTATCCTTTGCCGTAAGGTTTCTCATGATCCAGGTGATGAATTCAAACCAAACTGGATGGAAATTCTTCTAAATGTCTTTCTCCTCAGCTTCAACGGAAGGGATTACTGAAAAATAAAAATTTTAAATATTTAGAAACACATAAGGTCATAATATTTATAATTATAGTGAATTATGCATTGTAACGGCACGATTATCGTTCTCCAAAATAATCGGTCGTGTACAACCGTGGAATGAATCCACGTTTATTAATAAGTGTCTCCTTGTCGTCGGGCGTGCGAAGCACGGCTCGGCCGACTCGTGTGGCTCGTACGAGGGTACGAGGTCGCGAAGGCGGCAGGGGACGAGGTATCGAAATAATGAGATATCCGTGGATTAAAAGAGAACTAGTTAAAATATATTGTATTAAAAAGAGTACATAGAGCTCGATCTTACGAGTGGTCGTGCGACACCGCACACTACGCGAGAGAGAGAGAGAGAGAGAGAGAGAGAGAGAGAGAGAGAGAGAGAGAGAGAGAGATGGGCTCAATCGCCCGAATACCGAGAGTGATAGAGAGCTCGTACTTACAAGGTCGCACGTCGGTACCGGGAGGTGGTCGCAGTCTCGTAGCTCTCGGACGCTGCAGTCGTCCTGGCCGACTCGAAGTGAAGTCTCACGCAGGGGGACGAACTCCAGATAGGTCGCAAGCGGGTGCCCGAAAGGGACACGAAAGTGTGTGGTAAAGAACCGGCGCGAAGGATCGGTAAGGATCGTTCGGACGCTACTGCAATACTAAATAATTGTACGCGCGCGATACCGGAGGACGCTCCGGTCCCTGACATGGCGTTGTCATATTTTGGCAACGCGTAATCGATGGACCGGCAACGTCGCGGGCGGGGATACGCGTGCTCTCTCTCTCTCTAAATATCGGCCTAATATAGGCACTCTATCGCTCTCGATGTCTGTCTCGTAGAGTAGTGTCCGCTGGTGGTCGCTAGAACAAGAAATGTATTAGTACAAGTAATAAGGCATACGCCCGGAGAGGCGATAACGTGCGTATTATATATGCGACCGTTATAGCATATGTTCACATGCGTAACATTCTTTAAACTGACCTTAGCCAATTTCCCTCCATTCAAGCTGTGACGAAGGGTTTCCTGAAGCTCTTCAAAAAATTTTAGCTTGATTGGGTTGATGGTTCCTGAGAAATCCTGTGGCAAGTGACCTAAAATCATAAAAATTCAAAACTTGAGTAAAATGCATCTAAAGTTTATGCAAGACACTTATGTATACTTATCGAGTAGTACTTACATGAACTGTTTGGCATATTGTTTTTATATTTTAACATAAAATACCTATGTATTATGGGATATATGAAGATCCGGGTGCTGTACATGTTGATGTATCAGTATCAAAAGCTGAAATTGAAATTTAATTTTTTGATACGCATTCACAATCAGCATATTTTACATGAATATAATTTTCGTCATTGCTTACCCATTACTTAACAGGATTCTTAACAATTACAGTAGACTTTGAGCTGCTCTGAGACTATCTATCACACAGGCATCTTCTCGTGCACATGATATTCGTAGTCCGTATACCTAAAAATAAAGAATACACTCATAAAAAACCAATTCTTCACAAATAATATGTGTTTTATAGCCCAAACACTTATCTAAATTTGAAGATTAGTAGACTCAGAAGTTATCACAACAGTACAACATTCAGCTTGCACTAAACTACAGACAGCAGACGAAACAGCTGAGGTCTGAATGCAAACTCGACTAGGTCGGTAAAATAGTGATTTCCTTTTCCGTACGCTGTAAGGTGCCATGTTTTGAGGCGGTAATTAAAATTTGCACGTATGTTTTTTTACCCCTTTATAAGTTTGATTAAAAAATTACAAGACTAAATTTAAATTCTAAATTTATTTTATTTTGAACATTTAAAATAAAAATATAATCTGCGATTTTATAAAAATTAGTTATTTACAGTATGTAATGATTCAGTAAATAATATGTGTTGTAACGGGGATTGTCCGCGTTAAATGTAGATTTCTTCTACTTGAATTCTCCGTGGGTTTTAGATAAAGGAGAACAGGGCTAATACATAAAACTATTAAATGAAACACACTTGACGTTCGGTAAAAGGCTATTGCTTATATTGAACTCAAAGGATGTACTCGTGTAGACAATAGATATATACACTGGTGCTTACTTTCCAAGTTTTCCACGTCTGACGCATTTGCCGACACCAGATTAACGCTCCATCCGTCATAACATGGAGTAACGCATTCAATGAATTTGTATCATCTAAATGCGATGACGCTCTACATTCATTCATTTTCTGAATAAATTCCTCGATACAACTTTCCTTGCTACCATCAAATTGAATTTTCCATTCTCTAGCAATCCTACCAACATCACGGTACATTGGTCTTGCAAAAGATGAATATTCTCCAACTGCTCTACTTGTTGAGGCAGCTGATTCTCCCCCCCCCCCTTTCGAGATACACCTTGGGGTTCTACACGTAATGGCAATTCACTCGTTCCAGCCTTTTGAGTTGTATGACCGGACACAAATCTTGTCGCATTCGAGTTCAACTTCGTACTATGAGCATCAGGTTCTCTATGCCCAACAAACGTATCTCTGAATTGAACTTGGAACTTCTCAAAATCTTCTTTTAATTTGCAATAATAGCCGCTGAGCTCAACCATGGATCTTTCCACTTCAGCAGCATACGCATTCCATCTGGCCTCTGAGGTTTTGGCCAACTCGCGCTGTTCAGCTAATTCCTGTCGCAATTTTGCTTTCACTTCATCCTGATTATCTTGATCTGCTTTTTTATCTTCTAAGTCAACTTGATCTTTATCGACACCAATATTAGTGCAAGCGTTTCGCTGTTGAAGATCTACAATTTCTTCAGCTTCCGTATGCACATCCGCTACTGTAACAATAGAATGTACTCCCGAAACGTCAACTTCTTCTTCACTAGAAACTCTGGTCGACTCTAGATCATTATCCCTGAGTATCTGGAAAATGTTCTCTACCGTCTCTTCATCTTGCTCTTCATTATCATCTAAAACTGATGCTTCTGATTCTAACGTCGTCGGTAATCTCAATCGTACCCATGTCGTTGATTTCGTCTCATATGATAAATTTTCTTCTCTCAAATTAATCTTCTGAAAAGTTGCGTCTCTTCTCGACATCGCGATATCGCTAGGCTCATTCGTCACAACAAAATCATATGCAGTGTAATCACCGCGCAAACGCCTAATTAACCTACCAACATTACTGTATCTACTCGTGTCAATTACCAATTCAAATCTCTGCAATAAATCATTTAGTCTATCCTCTGACAATGACATTGCCTATCTCTCAATTTCTTGATCCGCTTCTTCGAAAATATTCACGCGCATTGCCATTTTCAAAATTTGAATGCGATCCCGCTAACTTAAACAAATTTTTTCCGTCGAAATCAAAAAATATACAAGAGACAAATTACGAAAGAAACAAACTAATAATGACCAAAATTTAAATAATTGAAAAAAACTATTCCGCGTGTCGCTCTTCATTCAGTCACAGCCTCCTTCGTTCGAAATTCTGTGCAATTTCAAATTACTTATGTAATTTACCAACCAAACTACAACCAGAAACAGGAAGAAAAAAATCAAAAGAAAATTTTCCGATTCGAAAGAAAATTCCAAAATAAAATTTACCACAAAAACAAAAATTTTATTACCGAGCTGTACTCGAATTATGAGTTTACTTTCTTTAAAATTTAAATTCAAAAAAAATTTCGCTTAAATTGTATCACGAACAAACAAAATAAAATAAAATATTTCGTCAAAAAATCTCAATTCAAATTAAATAAACTTACACCGAAAAAATAAAGTTCAATTTCAAAACAAAATTCAAATAGAAATTATTATCTATACTGTCGGTAAATCAATGCTTCGCCGTTGAGATACGCTCCGCAAAGTATACCTGTATCTAACCCTACTTCGGTGATACACTGGTACACGCACACATACAATCAGCTGAGCGCGTATGCTATATAGCTGTTAGCAACTCCAAAATCAAGCTATCACACACAATATATAAATCAGAAAACTTAACCAGTCGATTTGACTACGATTATATTAAATAAATATAAATAATAAAAATAATATTTAATGTCAATAGGGAAAAACAATTAATTACACTTAATTGTTCAATCAATAATATTCAAAAAATTATTCCCCTAGTATAATCGCAATCTGAGATTCGATCCGCTATTCAACTATTAATCCAGTCATTACATATACTGATTAATCGCCAACATCAAGCGTATAAATCACGCGACGAGAAAATAAAACTTATTTCCCGAAATAATATTTCAGCCAATGCTAAAATTTTCGGTAGCTGGAAGCGCGCAATGTTTACGTACGCGGACGACAAGTCTAGCCGCGCGATGTAAACACAAGCCAACGTTCGCGCTCGATCGCTACACTACACACGCAATGTATATCTCCGCACGCTTATGCTTATAACGAACACTCGCGATTTCGCACTAAGTTTTTCCTACAAAATTCTAAGATTCCCTGCTCTAGCTAAATCTAACCACTGATGGGCGCCAATGTAACGGGGATTGTCCGCGTTAAATGTAGATTTCTTCTACTTGAATTCTCCGTGGGTTTTAGATAAAGGAGAACAGGGCTAATACATAAAACTATTAAATGAAACAAACTTGACATTCGGTAAAAGGCTATTGCGTACATTGAACTCAAAGGATGTAATCGTGTAGACAATATATATATACACTGGTGCTTACTTTGCACACAAAATCCCGGTCGGGAGAGAGCTAATGATGTCAAACGCGCTGGTGAGAGTGAAAGAGAAAAGCTGGTACTTACAAATCAACAAAGTACGCTCGCACGAAGATCGATTGAAATGCGGTCTCGCTATGATTCGGCTTCCTATCCAATACCATACAACCGCAATTGTACAATACACCTTATGCGCACCCGCGTAGACGCAATTTGTACAACAATAAATAATTTAAATAGATCGGTGATGGTAAATAGACGCTCTCTTTCGCTCAGAATACAGCCTGCGCGCTCGATAGCTGAATCGAATCTCTCGCCCAGCCTAACGTGACGCTACGAGCTTCTCTCTCTCGCGCGCTCTCACCAGACGACGCGTTCGTGAATACATCAGCTCTCGAACAGCTCTGGTGCGCGGGAACATCTGAAAACTCAACTCACATGAAAATATATAAGAACATAGGTATTACAATAAAATATGCATGCGGCGTGACGACTCGTCACAGTGTTTTTTTTTAATAAAATTGCATTTTCAAAAAGGGTTTGTAAACGCATTTAATTTTACATTTTCTATAAAAAGGCAATTGTTCTGAATAATTAAAAGTGCTATAAGACAATACATCAATAATACGCAATTTTGAAAAATTATATTTTTTTAGTATTTGGCCTATATCTTTGTAACGGAATTTTTTCGGGCAAAAAGGATTTCAGCAGCTTATTCTACAGTAAATTTGCGTTAAAAGAATCACATAAAAAATTTTTTGATTTTTTTGAATTTTAACTCAGGCATAACCCCTTAAAGAATGTTGCATCTGTTCGTAAAACCCTTTAGGGTGAAGCGACAATGTTTCGGAAATTTGTGTCATTATTGCAACGTTGATATTGTGCATTCGAATCTATTTAGTCAATCCATTTTTTTATATATCTGTTGGAAAAGTTGACAGGATAATTATTGTCAGCTAGTAATCTTTTTACAATGTGGATGTTTTTCTTGTGAAAACATGTGTCTGACAACTTAATAGCTTTGTCAATAAGTTTGTATACCATGGCGATTTTTTGAAATTCAGGATGTTGTGAATTATAATTCAAAAATCTACCAGAAAAGGTGGGCTTCGTGTACCAATCAGTCATTATTTTTCCTGTATTCTTTACCAACAGAACGTCTAAGAATCTTATGTAGTTATTTCTTTCAATTTTATGTGTAAATTGTAAACGGCTATTGTAAGAATTAAATATATTAAGTGTTTCATTAATCTTTGTTTTCGGAATACATGTAATGATATCATCTACATAACGGTAAAAAAATATGTGTTTAAATGGAAGTTTTGAGATGCAGTCCGTCTCGAGATCATCCATGACTAAATTAGCGAATAATCCCGAGATCGGAGAGTCCATTGGAGTGCCAAAAAGTTGTTTCTAAAATTTATTATTAAATTGAAAGAACGTGTTTTCCATAAGTAATTCACATGCTGCTAAAAGCTCATCGAGTGGAATGTCAGATCTTCTAGGTATTTGCGTATATCTCTTTTCAGTACTACTTTTTAATAACGCTTTGTCAATATTAGTATATAGCGACTTTACGTCTAGGCTTACAATATAATAGTCCGCCGGAACATTTATATGTTTTAATAATTAGTTTTGTGAACTTTGTCGATCTCTCCGAGGTGAACTTTGTAGGAAAAAGGTGAAAAAAACTTACACCATTTTTTCCTTTTTCAACGTTTCGGTGAACATTGTCACCCTCTTCAGGAAACTGTCAATTTTATTAATAAATAAAAATAAATTAATAAACACAAAATATAAATCAATAAGCAAATGGACAAATCATTCTTACATGTAAAAGACGCACAACAATGAGTCTATCGAATGTTCTCTTCCCCGGCCCGTCGTGGCGGGGGAAGGAGGAGCGGGAAGCGACAATACGTTGTTTTGATTCCGGCTTCCTCACCTACTGTATCGATAATGAGAATACAATAGGATTAGCCGGCGCTTTTATATCGGCGAGGAGTCTCGCAAATTTTCGAGCAGTGTGTTTACAATGACGTCACACTTGTCGCTCTCTCGCATATGTATACATCGAACATCTATACTCCGTTGAAATAATAGGTCGCAACGGATAATCTTTTTTGTGGATTTCTGGTAATCCATATGCTTTTGGTAAAATCGTATCCGTTTGGGTAAGTTTTTATCTACTATATTTTTTGCCAAGAAAACCATTATCATTTCAAACATTCAGAAATCTTTTTACCTTTGCCTGTAGTTTTGACAGCGGATTTTTCTTAGTCTTAGTGTAATATATAGTTACGATTTCAACAATCCTACATATTTTTTCTCAAGGACATTATTCAAAATTCTACAAAGCAATTTGGATAAGCCGAAATCCTATGTAAAAAATAGTTACGACCTAATTGAAAAAATAAAACATGTAAATGTTCCGGCGGAATATTGTATTGTAAGCCTAGACGTAAAATCGTTATATACTAATATTAGCAAAGCCTTTGTAAAAAGTAGTATTGAAAAGAGATATACGTGAATAGCTAGAAGATCTGACATTCCACTCGATGAGCTCATAGCTGCATGTGATTAACTTATGGAGAACACGTTCTTTCAATTTAACAATAAATTTTACAAACAACTTTTTGGTACTCCAATGGGCTCTCCGATCTCGGGATTATTCGCTGATGTAGTCATGAATGATCTCGTGACAGACTGCATCTCAAAACTTTCATTTAAACCCATATTTTTTTACCGTTATGTAGATGATATTATTACATGCATTCCAAAAACAAAGATTAATAAAACACTTAATATATTAAATTCTTACAATAGCCGTTTACAATTTACACATGAAATTGAAAGAAATAACTCCATAAATTTCTTAGACGTTCTGTTGGTAAAGAATCCAGGAAAAATAATGACTGATTGGTACACGAAGCCCATCTTTTCTCGTAGATTTTTGAATTACCATTCATAACATCCTGAATCTCAAAAAATCGCAATGGTATACAATCTTGTTGATAAAGCTATTAAGGGGTTATGACAGGGTTAAAACCTAGAAAAAAAAGAAAAATTATTAGTGCTGTAAAAAATAAACATATGTAGGTGCTCTAAAAACTACATTTGTCATTAAAAACCTAAGTATTATACATCACTTTTATGCATAAATAATATGCATAAAGTGAGTATAACATTTAAAAACAATTAAAGATATTTGCTTACGAAAAATCATGATTTTCATCACTTTTGTTTGCTTGCCGCGTGTTTCTGATGGAACCGTACCATCGATCCTGATGAATCAAAGTGCCAAATCTTGCTTATGAGTCTGGTCTCAGACTAAGCGGAACAGATTCCTGAAAAACACAAAATTAATATAATTAATTAAACATATATTAACAATATTAGTAATTATAGTGAATGTTACATATGTAAACATACGTAACATTCACTTCGAATTTATCTCTGCCAATTCTGCTCCGCTCAGTTTCTGACCATACTCATAAGGAAGGTTTTTCAATTTGGTTCATCAGGATGGATGGTACGGTTCCTTCAGAAAGCTGCGGCAAGTACACAAAAAGCATGAAAAAACTAAATTTGAGTAAAAGGCATTTAAAGTTTATAATGTAAATCATACAAATGAACTCAAATATAATTACAGAAACTATCTGGCATATCTTGATTTGCTTTTGGTACTCAAATATACATACAATAAAGTATATTTGGTGGTACGCGCATGTCATGCTGTGCGATAATAGCATTTAGAAGCTGAAAATAAAATAAAGATTATCGTTAGCTATTCATAATCGAGTTTCGTTTATGAATTACAATTACATGCAATACTTACCATTATTAAATGCACTTCAAGTTATTAAAAAGTATGCAAAATAATACTTCAGATAGTCAACATAAACTCCCATCTTGCTGGCTTGCACCCGTGTACCTAAAAGCAAAAAATAAACTAACAAAGAAAAAGCTCATTATGAACACAATTATTAGTAATTAGTTTCCAATACTTATCTGAATAATTTTTGTACTCTGCAGAAGCTCTTGTACTTTTACAACACCACTGAGGTTATAAGCATTAGCAGTTAGCAGACTAACTGCACTGATCTAGTGTCTTGGATGAAAAACAGCTGTTTGGCTGCTTTCTGCTGCTTTACATAAAATTGTACTATACCGATCAAACAGTAATCTTCATTCTCGACCGGATGCTGTGAGGCACAACGTGTTCGAGTGGCAAATTCAAATTTGTTGAATGCCTTTACTTTAACACATTGAATTTATTAACATAAAATCACACATAGAAAAATTAATTTTACGGTTTTTTTATATTTTACGGAAATAAATTAATAAATCTTGACAAAGAAACGGTTTGCAAACCGGTTTTTAAGTCGTATTTTCAGTAAGATTTCTTATGAAATTACCCTTTAAAAAGTGTGGTAGAACAATCCTTTCCACAAGTTTGGCCTAATTAAAATATTTAAAAATCACGATTTTTCAAAAATTTACTTGAAACAGATTTATCAGTTTTTTGTCTATATCTTCGAGGCAAATGTTTTTAACAAAAAACGGCTTTGAGGACCACATTCTACGGACTGTTAACTGTGAAAAAAGTGAATAAAAAAAAATTGATATTTTCATAATTCTAACCCTGCCATAAGCCCTTAAGTTGTCAGACATATGTTTTCATAAGAAAAACATCAATATTATAAAAAAAAATTACTAGCTCACAATAATTATCCTGTCAACTTTACCAATAGATATATAAAAAAATGGATTGACAAAATAAATTCGAATGCACAATATCAACGTTGCAATGATGACACTAATTTCCGAAACATTGTCGCTTTACCCTATGTTTAAGGGTTTTACAACCAGATGCAACATTCTTTAAATGAAAAATATATTACAACTGTGACAATAGCACACAATCGCATGTGTAATATTATAATTAAAGGAAAAGATAAAAAAGAAAAACCGTTGGAAAAGAATGTTATATATAAGCTGCAATGTAATGACTGCACGGCTACATATGTAGACCAAACCAAAAGGAGTGTTTGTACACGTATTGAGGAACATAGAAAATCAAAAAATAATGTCATACATGAACACAATAGTAAATTCAATCATAGTTTCAATTTTGATAAAATAGATATAAAAGATAAAGAAAGTAATTTGAACAAAAGGCTAGTTTCAGAAATGTTACATATTCAAATGCAAGACAATGGTATAAATAAAATGGAAGACACAAAAACTTAATAACGTGTACACACACTTATTACAACGTTTGAAAAACAAAACGGATTATAGGCGACTCTAGAACTAGCGTGATGTCATTCGTAATCAGACCGCTGGAAAAATCAGCGAGATTCCTCGTTGATATAAAAGCGCTGGCTATACCTATTGTTTCTTTATTATCGAAACAGCAGCTAAGGAAGCCGGAACAATAACAGTGTCCGGCTCTCCTTGCTTCTCGCTCCTCCTTTCTCCGCCTGAGATTGGCTGGGAAAGAGAACATTCGATTCCATCGGCTGTTGTGCTCCTCTACATGTAAGTCGTCGTTATTCACTTATTGTAAAAATTTTTTATTGTGCTTATTGGTTTATTCAAATGAATATTGACCGAAACGTTGAAGCAAAAGGAAAAATGGTTTAAAATTAATTTTACCCTTTTCCCGACACTTGCCTCGGAGAAATCGATAGACTCTTTTCAAAATAAGAAATATATTATGTTTATAGACTAAAAGAATGAATCTATCGCTCTACTACTCGAGTCAAAAATAATTTTTGATTATAGACTCTGCTCTGCATATTCTCACAATAGAGATCTGTATGCAGGCAGGCCTCAAGTAATAATAAAAAGATAAATATAAATTTCTCTGTTGGCGTTTCGTCCCAACTGTCAGAGTGGACTCCTCAGTAAGGCTCTGACAGCTTCCTTAGACGTCCGCCACTTCAAAGAGAAGCAGCATTTATATGGTCTCGGCGTACGTTTTTCTCTTGCAAGAGAGAACTCTAACATAGAGAAAAAGGTAGGTCGCCACCTAGCGGACACTTATAAGAGCCAGTGTTAAAATTTAGATGGTATGTGACTCTATCACTCGAAAGCATAGTTTTGACTCGAGTAGAGCGATACTTTCGAGTGATGGTCACACACCATCTACTGCAAGAGCCGTTAGCTCGCACATGTAGCCGAGTACCGAGTTGCTTTCGACTCCCCACTCTGCCGCTTTCCCTCTCAGCTGCGGATGCCGCGCACTCGGGTGTGTCGCCTCGCTCTCTCTCCCCACGCGCCGTCGGCGCGTCTTGCTATTACGTTCGGTGGAGAGGGAGCCCCCGCTCAGCCAGCGTATATGTACTGTTGAGGCGGCGCGCACGTTCTCGCATCGCGGGAAAAACCGGGAATCAGCCTGAGTGCGCAAACCGGTGGGAGATCATCGTGCATACGAAGATCTCCTCCTCTGCAGCACACAACCGTACATCCATCAGTTTGTGAGAATCTCAATGTCTATAAATATTACTATTTTTGTATTAGATACCAATATTTTGTCATTATCTAGGAATACATTTTCACCCAGGTCCAAGCCTCACGCGTATTAAATGGCGTCGCTCGCATCCGGATTATTTCAGTCATCATGGCGTCTATAGATGACTTTGCCTCGCGCATTTAGTATAATCTTGCTACTTTCTAAGTAGTTCTTCTACATTATAAATCAACATTTCTACTTATTTGATACAAAGCTTGAATAAACGAAATAAGTTCAATTAACAATAATCTTGATTATCGTACTTATTGGTTTCCTGGTCGCTTTCCATTCCTGCCACTACGTGGGTCCTTGGCGAAAATAAGAATTTATATTAAAGTTTAAATATCAATAGTTATTACAAATTATTGGCGATGCAGTATATGAAGCTCTCTATTTACATTATTTGCGTACAATTATTACGGATACCATTTCAATCGACCATATTCATATCCACCGTTGGGAGTGTGGATTTGAATCTCAACGTACAGCGAGTCGACCTTGGATACTGACACCGTTACATAGATATATATTAAACTTTAACTTCTTCTTACGCCAACGAATAAAAGAACCTCCCACTATATTATGTTTATTTTTACTTTCTTGATAATAATAATGGTTTTAATAAGAAAAATTACTTTATTAATGAATGTGATAGAAAAAATGCTTACCTGCATTTGCAAAAAAAAAAACTAGTACGGGGATGCGAACCCTGATCAAAAAGTTCACAAATCCGGTACGCAGAGCAGTCGACTAACACTATTGATGATTACTTCAGTGTTAATGTCGCATATGTATTTTTCCCCCATTCGGGGTTTAAGTATAAGCGTTTAGAGAAAAGGGCATTTGGGTTGAAAGTGCTTTAAAATTAAATGTTGTAACGAAGTACATAAATACGTGCGATGAACTGTTACCATGGATAATGGTAGGTATTAAGCACTCGGATCGATACTTTATCAACTGAATGCTTACTATGACCGGCGGGACGTAGAACAAGACAGACCTGCCTTCCCGATCATGGAGTAAGTACTACGCTGGGGTAGCCTCACTTCAGCATAGAACTTTGGGCTTCTACTAAGGTCTATCTTCGATGATAATTTTACAAATGTGCGTGCATGCGTGCGTGCGTGCGTGTGTGTATACACACATTATATAATATATTTTGAAAATAAATTTTTTTTAAAATAATTTTTTTTAGAAATATAATTATATCTTTCTTGCACCATCTGCTGATATAGAAGAGGAACTTTCGGATATTTGTACTCCTCGTCTTCCTCGCCTCTGCTGTCGCTATCATACTCTTTGTTATGTTCACTTTTAACTCTAATTTTAGTACCACATTCACTACCATTCTCGTCATTATCATGATCAGTTGATGCATGTCTATCATCGGGTTTATATTAAAAAATGGAAAAATAAAAAATAACAAATTTAATAATAAAAAACACAAATACCTGACAATAGCTGCTTCTATTTGAGTGTCATCAGAGCTTGATCCTGTTTCATTACACGTGATAATAACACGGCGTTCAGGGGACGAAAAATTCTTCGTCAATTTCCCACAGATTTCTGACATCTCATTAATTTCAGGTTCTGGTTTCTGAAATAATTTTAGAAATATAATAACAAATTTACACTAATTAAATAATAATCTTAAATTTATATTATTATGAAACAGTATCTTCATTACACATGCTTTAATAATCTCAATAATTCTTCGTGGTGATCATGGTTTTATATTAAATTTAACCAGATCTTCTGACAACGTTGTAAATGTTGCACCCATACATTTTTTATCTAAATTAATAGGCTGTGATAAATCAATGATGGAGTAGAAAGTGAACTAATTTTTTTTCTATTTAAACAGAACACGACGCAGTACAATATACTGCCTCCTTGATCTATAGTCTGTCCATAATGAGAACGGCTTGTAATCGGTTAATTGTTCTGCCTCAATCAGTGCACAAACATTAGTCGGCTCTACACAATAAGCATTTATTTGGTCATCTAGCCACAGTATTTGCCATTGACAACAATACAAGATTAATTTTTCCCCTGTTACAACAATTTCTTTGATTTCACCAAATATTGGGCAATCAAATATATTGGGTTCTAATTTGCCACGAAACATTGCTAGGAATTGTCTTATACGATATTCTGTTCCGTGCAATTGTGCTGCCTTTGGAGTTGAAACTAAATGGCTATTGTCTAATCCACGTTAAAGAACCTCTAACAGACTGAAAGAAAATTAAATAGCTTGTGATGCCATGTCCTTGAAAGTAATTTTTTCTTTTGGATCCCCATTAACACCCTAGAAAGTGCATTGAGCTATCTGACAATGCCTCGCAATGGTTAGTGGAAAATTTTTAAAAGTACAGCGAACAGATTCAATTTTTGTTAATACGCTATGCTTAGCTTCAAATCGCATGCAGCATAAATGCCTAAGGGGACCAACTTTTTTATACATTCCATATTCCATATAGTGCTTTACATGATGGTCTTATTCATGAAATTTGTGTTCGGAAACAATCTGAAAAATAACTCTTCTCGATATGTCAGTTGACGTGTAATTTCATGGCAAAAACAATTTCATTTATTCGATTAAGCGTTATCATGAACTGTAAATAAGGATCGTTATCTGGAACTTTATTGGCCACTAATAAAAGTAAATGCGCATTAAACACCAAGTTTGCATGGATTTTTGTTTGATCTCGTGATCCTTTAAGTTCGATCATTTTATTAAAGGTATCTAAATCAAAATACTTTGCTTGACAGAGGTAGTGATTTAACAGATGCTTCAACTGAAATTGACATACACCTTCAAAAAGATCGTGCATCACATTGAATACTTAATTTTCGGTCAAGTGGAAGTGTTTTAATTCATTGAGTGGGCTTGCACAATCTGCGCCAGAAATTTTTTTCAAAGATTTATTTTCTCTTTAAAAGACTTTAGACGTTCGTTATACTTGAGCTTCTTTTTTAATTCATACTTTTTCTCAATGCTGCTATGGTCTATGTGAATATCGGATCTAGTAATCATACACATACAACAGAACCGATGGGCCGAAGGACTAAAAAATCTAAATAATTGATGTGCAGCTAATCAATCAGCAATTACTATAAAAACTGTTGCTTTTAATACATAAGGTTCACTGTTCAGAAATATTAAAACACCCTCATTACTCTCAAGATTTTCTAACTCTTTTATGAATGGTTGCAATATTTTTGCTAATCTATATTTTTTTATATCAGCCGTAGTTGCGATAGATAAAACATGTATTCCTAAGAAATGAAGACTCTATTCATCTCTCCGAGCTAAACTATACTTTATTAAACCTACGTTTCGAGCCTTACTATAGGCTCCTCTACAGGGCTACAAATTAAACAAAGATTCATTGAAATACAAATTTAGAATATAAATAATAAAAATATATAAAATGTCCAAACCTAATAACAAATACAAATTCACTTAAACCATCGAAACTAAACCAACGCTACAAAATCTATTATAAATTTCAAAATCAAAGTCAAAATTTATTATAAGGACTTCGGGGATCGGGGAGACGTACCATCCGCTTAGATTGCGGGAGTCGGAGCGTAAACTTTACATAGAGAAAGGGGATACTACCACCCCCTCCCCTTGCCGCCCACGTGATGGTGACTAGACGCACGTTCAATTTTGAAAATATAAAAATTGTTGATAGAAAACCGTTTATTTTTCGGAGACAATTTTTGAAGATGTTTCATATCCATTATTTTGATAGCACGCTTAATAGGGCGGAGGATACGTGCCACCTCAAGGCTAGTTATAAAAATGTCATTTCGAATATTAAATTAAGTACCCATAATTATAAATAATAATATAATAGTTCTATTGTATGAGATTGGGTGCTGCGTGGCGATTGTGTGGTATGCGGGCAGGATCATGGAAGAAGAGATGGCACAACGCTCCGTACTCTGCTAGATGTAGTCAACATGTATTCAATAATGATTGGTTGGCGGGTCAGAGTGGCACATTCCATGGGGAGGTCGGAGAGTGCGCGAGCTCTCTGTCGTACTGTGTGGTAGAAATACTCACGCTACCTCTTAGCTACGCGTGCTGCCTGGGTACGCGTGGTCTGTTCTCTCGGCGTCTGAGTCTTTATCTATTAATATCAATTTTATGTACGTGTTTAGGATTTTTGCGTGTGGTAACTCAGCATTTTGCTGCGGGCGTGAACCGATAGTTAGTTGGTCGTTGTCCCCTGCGAGTGCCGCATCACCATCTGGCGACACTGCGGGTTAGCGTTCTGCGAGGTTGCTAATAGTAAGGCTGTGGTTTTAGTTATAGTTTTTTGCCTTTTGACGCAAATTTTATTTCTAAGTTTTTAAAAGTGTAACTGTATTTTTTAGCGCCGGGTTGTATGTTGTGGTTTTTGATTTAGTTTCGATGGATTAAGTGAATTTGCATTTTTTACTAGGTTTGGACATTTTGTATCTTTTTATTATTTACTATATTTATTATTTATATTTGTTATAGCTATAGCTTTGTGCATAGCAATCGCAGCAACAACAACGTAGTAATAGATTTTTGTATTTACATTGTTTGTCCTGCGTCGCGTTATTTTATAATTACAAATTATAATTTAAAAATGGCTAATGTCTGCAGTGTAAATGTATTTTAAAACAACTACCATAAGTTGAATACATCGCATACATATATCTAGTGAATAACATAATTTGACCTTCGCCTATAACCCTACCGCCAATGCCTCTGTGAAAGATTATTATATACCATCATTATTAAAAGTTAAGTAATTGAAGTTATTAGGTTTTTGCCAAAGCCCGAAGTTTTTAACTACAATTCAATATTTACAATCAAATATTATAAATTTAACAATATTACAATATAAAATTTTTTCTTATAATAAAGCCTATTGAATTATATTTAAATACAAATCTCGAACTTGACCTTTAGTCGGCCGAGTGAATTTCACTCTTAATATAATGTTTGAACCACAAAAAAAAATCTTAGGAAATGGCAATTGCCTAATTCGTTGTTTTTCTTATTTTTTGTTTAGGGCCAAAATTGTAAAATACATTTTTAAAAACTGTAACTATTTTGAACCATTCAATAAAAATACTTATGAATTATACATGTCAATGAATGGTACATATGGCAGTGAAGTAGAATCATAGCATTTGTTCGTATATATTCGGTTCGCGTTTGAGTGTCAAGTGCAAACTTCATAAATTCCTTTTATTACAGGTCAGATAATTTAAGTAACAGTGAAAATGAATTGAATTTGGTTTTATCTGATTCCAAAGATGCAAGACATTACGGATATCCAAGGTTACTGTGATTTAAATTTCTGGGATACTTATAAAAAAATCTTATAAAAATTATTATGATAAAAATCGCTGTTTCATGGCACCCCCTCCCAGGCGTCTCCTCAGTGGCGTTCTTTAGCGAGCACCCCGTCAATGGCGCCCCCTCAATGGAACAAATCTCTCTTTTTACGTAATTATAACCTATAAGAGACAATTCTCCCATCGAGGGTGCGCCAATTGAGAGGGAGCTAATTTCTGACACGGCGGCAGCAATATCATTTTATTAATATAGAGAGATATTGTTATAAATTTTTGTTTCAATGAATCTTTGTTTAGTTTGTAGCCCTGAAGAGGAGCCTATAGTAAGGCTCGGAACGTAGGCTTAATAAAGGACAGTTTAGCTGAAAGAGATGCGGAGTCTTGATTTCTGAAACATCATTGTCATCGAGCGATAGCATCATTATCAACAAATATGTATTCCTCCTAACATAGAATTCCAATAAGTTAGTAAAGTTTCTATTGTATAATAAAAGATACCTCATTTGTGGGCCACTGTTTTTGTACGTAAAGGGTTGTTAACTAAAATATCATCGTAGTATAACTGTATTCTGATGGCAGTTGGAAATACTTGAAAAACTCATGATTCTGAAACTTTTCTCCATCAACATATTTATTCAACTTTCCACAATAAGATCTTTATGAGCAGCATTGTAAACTTGGTCAATACGAGTGCCTAATTTTATCGTTTTTGTCGCAACAAAATTAAAATGATTTTTTAAGCGTTTCATTTGACTGTCAAGACTTTCATATTCTTTAAAAGCATTATTCTATTGAAATTTATGGAATGTCAACTGAACGTTTTTATCTTCTAACTACTAAAATAATCTGCTGTCCCATTTATAACGTCATCTAACACATTTAACACGAATTTTATGTCCTCGCCACTCAGCTTTGAGTTGGACCGTAAATTAGCTACAAGTTTACTTATACAATAAGTGAAATCAATGATAATCAATGATAATTAAATCCCTTAACAACTATATCAACCGCTTTGTGATTAATACTCTGAAATCTAAAAGTCTGCTCTAAATTTGGCTCTACCCTGGCTAAATACTGGAGAGAGACTGGCGCCTTATTGTCGCTAAGCAACACTACTTAGCTGCACAATTAGCGCTGAAACGGCACAAGGTCTGAATCTTCCCCGCTCTCTCTCTCTCTCTCTCTCTCTCTCTCTCTCTCTCTCTCTCTCTCTCTCTCTCTCTCTCTCTCTTTCATTGCCAAGCGCTTCATATCGCACCATAGGTTCCATTGCACATTCCTCCAGCCGCATGGCGACATGAAAGGAAAATACAATGTCAGCTCTGTGCAATACTATGTTTCGAATATTGGAGAACGATCAAGAATCTATATTATAGTTAAATGACAAACGAATAATGGTCCCTTTAGTTCAAATTATCAAATTATTTGAAAAATAAACTTTCATATAATGTTTTAAAATCGAGTAGATCAAAATTGCGCCATTTTCCGTAAGAAAATAGTTAAATACTGAAAAATGAGTATGATTATTATTATTTTTTAAACGCGCTACCCCACATTAAAAAGAAAAGAGCAAAATCGATTGAGTATTCGGATTTTATAGCCTTTTCTTCCGAAAATGAGCATGACCGACATGGATTTTCGGCAAACATGTGGAATGTGACGCTCCGGGTGCTTACATTTACGTAAACCCAACTATAGCAATAGCAAGCCGAACTAATATTACGGGATGCTAATACGCGTAATAAGACAATGCGAATATTATATTTCTGTAATAATAAATTGTTTGTCAAACCTTCTAAAATATCCGCTGCTGCCTTAGTTAGTCAATTCCTTTGCAAGTACAGCGACAGTTGACTAGCAGATTGTAGACACACCTATACACAATTGATATTCAATTCAAAAAATTATTAATTATCTCTAAATTATATTAACTTTTTATATGTTAAAATTGTTATTCAATATATTGAATACTTACGATCTGAAGTTTTTCGATCTCCATGTCCTTATTGTAGTCTTGGCAATAGGTGAGGAATCTGCTTGGGAAACACTGTTTACTCTGGAAACACTCTAAGACGACTGAGCTTGGTTGTCGCAGAAGACCAGTATACTTTCGTTTATGATACTATTGCTTCGAGGTCAAAAACATATTTTGACAATGTCTTATGACGACGTTTCGAAAAAAATTTGCGGGATACATTGAAAGTTTAAAATATTACCAATAATATTAATTACTGACAGCTGCGCATGTATAATTTTGTTTGTCGTGCCGGTGAAAATTTGGGCGGGAAAACAACTTTTACAAAGCAAATCTTTTATACATCTATGTGGCTAGTAATAATAATGTAAATTTAATTTTTTTTTTAATTTTGAAAATTTGGGCCGAAAAACAACTTTTATATACATGTAAAAATGATGTAAAATTGTGTACACAAGTTTTGTTTGCCGCGCATTTGCACATGTAAAATGTTTGTTTGCCGCGGAGCGAGACGTTTAAGTGGAAAAGAAATCTTTTGAACATATATGTCGGTGGTAATAATAATGTACATTTAATTTTTTTAAATATTTTTTATGTACATAACTCTGAAAGTATTTTTTCTGTAAAATAGACAAAATTTCCTAAAAAAATTGTTTCTTGTTTCTATTTTTTCCCAACAGACATTTTTCTCAGAAGTTATTTTTTCCAAAAACTTAGAAAATGTTTATTAAGTTTTTATGAGATAATTACACATTTACGTTTTAACGTAGTAACCAACGTTTCGTAGATACGTTAGTATATCATTTGTGTACTCACCTGGACCTTTATGTTCCAATATCGTCGAGATGTGCCGGAATGTTTATAATAAAGATAACCATCAATGTGTAAAAAACAGCTTTTCTTTACATTTAAAATTTCGACGGTTTCCATTTTTCAACTTAAAATTTGCAATTAATTCACTTTTAATTTTATTTTACAAGAAATTTAGATACATCAAGAAGAAGACGTCAATCTACATAACGAACTTTAAATAAACAAAACAAATACTATCGGAAAACAAAATAAACTGTTTGAAGTTGGTTAACATTTCAAGTAAATATTCCATGATTCGAAGTTTAGTTCGAACTTTTACTTTGATGGTGATATTTTTTTTATGTATTTATTTTTTTTTTTTTTATTTTGGGAAAAATGTCCAGATTGGGAAAAATGTTCTTTGGGAAACGCGGATTGGGAAACCCGTCCTACAACCTTGAAAAAAACATCACTGAGGGCTACAAAGTATTGAAAATAAACAGAAAATGCATAAAATTCGGATTTCATGAACTTCCTATAACCTATGAACTTCCTATGACCTTCTATAACTCCAAGGCAAGTGATGTAAAATATCTGAAAAAATCATGGTAGATTTTACATGTGTCCTGAACAAATTTCCAGAGTATGACGATTAGAACGACGAAGTATTCGATGTTTATTTTTTGTCCTTTCGATTTCGTAGGAAGTCGCCCATATACATTCTGCATTAATGAATTGTTGGCGAACGTTTTAATCGGAATAACAACATTGCGTAGTTTTTGATATCTTTTCACGGTTTTATTGACAATTTTAAATTTGCAAGGTTAAATAGGTGTGTGTGTGCGTGCGCATGTGTATATACGTCTGTGTGGGTGCGTTTGCGCGTGCGCATGTGTATGTGTGAGTGTATGTGTATGTGCACATATGTGTGCGCGCATATGTAAGTGTGTGAGTGTATGCGTGTGTGCGACTGTGTGTGACTGCGTGCGAGTGTTAGTGTGTGTGTGAGCGCGTGTGTGCATGCGCACGTGTGTATGGATGTGTGTGTATGTATATGTGTGTATGTATGTGTGTATGCGTGTGGGTTTGTGTGAATGTGTGGGTATGTGTGTATGTGTGTATGTGTAACAAAAAGTAAATGTACATTATTATTACTGGCGATCTATATAAGTTACGAGTGACGTATACATTTCTTATCATAATACTACTCTATAACAGACTGAAATTTCACTCAATGTACGACTGATGGACTTAGCAAATTCGAAAATAATAACCGATCGATAGAAATGAGATTTTCACACGATTTGATGAGCATATTAGAAGACTCACACTTGCACTAAGTATGAAAAATTCACTGAAAGTGAATCGTGTGGAAAAATTGAACTAAGAAGAAAGAAGAAAAATCTAAGGCTCATACTTATAATGCTAAATCAACACTAACACGGATTCACATTCAGTTAGTGTGACTGAATCGATCTTAAAATTTAAGAGTGTACTACATGCAAATACCCAGACTGCGCACTGCCAAATTGAAGCAAATAACTCCTCCTGTTTAAGCCTTCTACGAACAAGCTTCCTTAAAACGCAACTGGTCGAAAATGTACGATTTTTAAATGATTGATTAACTTCAGGGGGTCAGCCTGGGCTACCGACAAAAAAACGAAGTTTTCTTTGTAATACTGCATAAATTTTTCTATTTAGACAATATTGACGAACATTTGTTATCTTAAAGTACACATTTATACCTTTAATTTAAGGTATTAAATGTTTGAAAATGGTAGTTGTATGTCTCATAAATCTGCTACCATTGAGACATATCTTTTATTAAAGTTCTTTTGCAATGTGCACGATTTCAAACCTCTGAGTGGACAAAATGACACGTTTGACATCTCATTTTACTCGTCAAAAGTTTCCCTAAAATATTAACGGAGTACTTTTTTTATTTTGAAGATTTTTCTTATCTTTTATCAAACAAATTTATCTAGTATTTTACAATTGGTTATGAATAATTTTATTAATAATTTGTGTTACGTATGTAACGTATGAATGTTGGACGGGGATAGGAAAGTGAAAGAAAAAGGTAGACGACGAGACTCGAACTCGCGGACCCGAGAGCCAGAGGCCTGTGCTCTAACCACGGATCTAACGTCTACGATGCAGTTTTATGCATTGTAGCGCTACTCCTCTTGTCACTAAGCCCGTCATGTTGCACCTATGTAGGCGCCTCACGTACGTGACATTTGATAAATTTCTTTCTGCAGCTTTACAAAGAAACCTTCTTTTTTTTTGCTGTTAACCCAGGCCCCCTAAATGATGTTTTGAGCTCCACAAATTAAAGCTTAAGACCGTTATTTCAAATCAGTATGGTTAAAATATAAAATATTTTGAATTTCCTTTTCAAATTTTTAATTGAAAAATTATAAAAATTCATGCAAATTATTTACAAAACTAATAATGGGTGATCAGGAGTAAGTTTAATCGCCCTGAAAACTTATTCTTGGAAATATTTAGGGTCGCTGAAATCGCATCTGCTGTCACAAATTTAACATTCAAAATGATAACTGCTTCTCGGAATTGTAATGTACGCATTTTTATTTTAAAATTTTGATAGAAAAATAGCTTTTAGCCACCTCAGAAATTTAGAAATTTATTTTTTAAAATCTATTAAAAAGTTAGTGCATTTTGGATCGGAAATGTCGGGGAAAACAAAGGGTTTAAGTAACATACAACCCAAACATACAGAGATCCAGAAATACCCAAATTACGAAGTTTCTGCACGAATACAGAAATTAAAAAAAATACTTTCTGCTATATAAAATGCCTAATAGTTATTCATGAAAAACTAAGAAAATTGCATTTTCGAAGTTTATTTTACAATAAAACAATGTTCCCGACCTAGTCTGATGTCTAAACTTAGTTTCAGCAAGTTACTACTACCATTTTGAGACTAAAATAGGCTCTGGAATTAACTTGTCACTGTTTTAAACTCCTCCCGAACTATAATAAGCATCATAAAGTATTATTGATACTAATAAAATATTACGCCATTTAATAATTTATTTACTTTATTTAAATTTATTTAGTTTTCAATGTGTAAGGTATTATAAAAATCGAGTGATTATAAAATATATATAAATATTTATTTGCAGTTTGCACAATGGTGTTATACAGTTATGGGATTATCGTATGTGTACTTTACTTGATAAATTTGATGAGCACGATGGACCTGTTAGGGGCATTTGCTTTCATAATCAACAACCCATTTTTGTTTCTGGCGGAGATGATTATAAAATCAAAGTTTGGAACTACAAACAACGTAGATGTATTTTCACATTATTGGGTCATTTAGATTATATAAGAACTACTGTATTTCATCATGAATACCCATGGATTTTAAGTGCATCTGATGATCAGACAATAAGGATCTGGAATTGGCAAAGTCGAGCATGTATTTGTGTTTTAACTGGTCACAATCATTATGTTATGTGTGCTCAATTTCATCCATCCGAAGATATAATCGTTTCAGCTTCTTTAGATCAAACTGTACGAGTTTGGGATATTTCCGGACTCAGGAAGAAGAATGTGGCACCTGGACCAAGTGGGTTAGATGATCATTTAAAAAATCCTGGTTCAACAGATTTATTTGGGCAAGCTGATGCCGTAGTTAAGCATGTTTTGGAAGGTCATGATCGTGGAGTAAACTGGGCATGTTTCCATCCGTCTTTACCTTTGATTATCTCAGGTGCTGATGACCGTCAAATAAAAATGTGGCGAATGAACGATGCTAAAGCTTGGGAAGTAGATACGTGTCGCGGTCATTATAATAATGTTTCATGCGTTTTATTTCATCCGCGTCAAGATATTATTTTGTCGAATTCAGAAGATAAAAGCATACGTATTTGGGATATGACTAAACGTACATGCCTTCATACATTTCGTAGGGAACATGAACGATTTTGGGTACTAGCAGCTCATCCAACATTAAATTTGTTTGCCGCTGGACACGACTCAGGTATGATTATTTTCAAATTAGAACGAGAACGTCCAGCATATACGGTTCATGGAAACATATTATTTTACATAAAAGACCGGTTTTTACGAAAACTTGATTTTATTACTTCAAAAGATACCTCAGTAATGCAAATAAGAGGCAGTGGTAAGACTCCAGCTTTTAATATGTCTTATAATCAAGCGGAAAATGCATTATTAGTATGTACACGATCTCCAAATATTGATAACAGTACATATGATTTATATCTTTTACCAAATGAAGGAGATAATAGTCTCGAACCAGAGACTAAACGAGCATCGGGCATAATGGCGTTGTGGATAGCCAGAAATAGATTTGCTGTTCTTGATCGTCATGTCAGCACTCATTCCGTAAGTTTTGTTTTAAATATTCTTTTAATAAATGAATAAAAAATAATTTTATTTTGAAAAATATTGCACAATGACTGTTATTCACCTCATCGCTGAAATTGCCACTTTCTTCTTTAAAAAGCGGGACTAAAGGATTTTTTTTTCTCGATAAAAAAGCAGCTTTATCATTATTCTTTAAATTGTAACTTTTTAAGGGGTTATGACAGGGTTAATACCTGAAAAAAAAAATCATTAGTGCTATAAAAAATTAACACATATAGTTACTTTAAAAATTAGTTATTATTGTTAATCCTCGCCATTCTTACATCCAAAATTTACAAGTTCTTCAAACGTGGGAGGAAACCCTTACATGTTGCGAAAGGTAAATTATCCATTTTCACAACAATAATACATCCAATACTTTTTGGCAACGTTTCGTCCTCTAATGTGGGACCTTGTCAAGCTTGTTTTTATTTAACAAACAATAATGGAAATGTAACAAAATATACATAAATATTCAACTTTTCATTATATATACACATAATACACAACAAGATTATTACCATTAGACTAATTATAAACTACTAATACATTATAATTGCAGAGGTTATAAAACCTCTTGTCACAACCATGTGCTCATCAGTACGTATGTAGAAGCAATGCGTAGTGATCACATAAAAGTATATAGAGACCCGAACGGCCCCGACGGGACTCGAACGTGTCCGAACGTCTAAGCATACCCAGTATTGAAATAAAGTCTATGACAAAAACAACGTAGCAGTGCAAACGTACTGATATACACTTATTGCATATAATATTTTTAGTATGTAACCAGATACAAGAAAAAATTAGAAACGAATTAAAAATGAACATAATTTTGCAGAAATAATTATTTTACAAATAACCTATTTAATCTCAAATATTGTTTATTGATGAAATTCAAATCTTCTTGTTTATTGATATTATTGCAATTCAGATTAATAAAGAAACTTTCAGAAACTAAACGTTTGTATCTATTAATTTCACGGTCAAGAATTTTTACTTTATCAAACGAAAAAGAATGAGTACTATTATTTTTTAAAAGTAAGGGAATAGGTAAAGACTTTTCAAGAGTAGTTTTTTTAAGTTCATCAATTCGCTTCTTAAGATTTCTCTTCGTCTGACCAACATAAGTTGCATCACAATCATTACAATGCCATTCATAAACTACGTTTGTTTCATTCATCATGTTACTACATTGTTTTTGTCATAGACTGTATTTCAATACTGGGTATGCTTAGACGTTCGGACACGTTCGAGTCCCGTCGGGGCCGTTCGGGTCTCGATATACTTTTATGTGATCACTACGCATTACTTCTACATACTTACATACGTACTGATGAGCACATGGTTGTGTTAAGAGGTTTATAACCTCTGCATTTGTAATGTATTAGTAGTATATAATTAGTCCAATGGTAACAATTTTGTTGTGTATTATGTGTAACCTTTCCAAGGTAAAAGGCTCGCAAGTATAAGGTCGTTTCTTCATGTAAAAATTAAAGATTAATTTTACAACTCTTGATAACCTTAATGTAAAAAAAAACTCTTAATAACACTTATGCAGACAAAACAAAAATTTTATTAACATTCATACAGACAAAATAAAAATTCTTAGAGCTTACTCTAAAATTCAACTTTAATTTTCAAACTTCGACAACTCTTATGTAGTCGAAATTATAAGTGCTGTATTCTATACATTTATTGAATTATGGAAATAAAAGATCTGATAACACTTATTTAGACAAAATACTAGTAGCTTTACTGCATACTCTTAAGACGTGTTGATATTATAATCTTCAGATCAACAAATAATATATCTTCTTTCCTCTTGTGAATAAGTGTTCGAACACAAATACTGGAAGAATATGTGATACTTATAGATCAAGTTGGAAAACAAATAATTATGTTAGAATGAATGTCTTCTTTTACCTATTCAATGAGTTAATCACAACCACTCAAATTATGATGCTTATGCATTAAGCTAAAAATTCCGAAACTCTCATGTATGAAAATATGAACGTGTAACCATCTTCGCGTTAAGGGTCTGTTGGAAAGATTACCATTTCTTTAGTGTCACTTCTTCTTCGATTATCTATACTTTCGATTTGACATAAATTCTCATTTTAATTTTAAGAAAAGAAAGTTATGATATCAATAAATAAATTGGCAAGTTTTATGTTATAAAAAGTAATTGTTTTCAAATAAATAAATAACCGATTAAATTGAGGAAGGATTATAAATATATGTGTTCATATAAATACTCAATCAAATTGCAGCATGTGAACAGGTGGATAGCCTGTGAAAAGGTACAGTCGGGTACAATTAAAACTTTGAATAATTGCGACTGCTGCCACGTTCTGTACATGTAATAGAATGGTATGATGTTCTTACATGACATTATCACATGACAAATGTGCCCATAATATGTAGTAATATCATGTTTGTTTAAAATTATTATGTAATTTAACAAGATTGTTTCGCATCATGAAAAGTTTTTCATTTATTTATGGAAGCTACGAGTGGATGTACAATCTACTCTACTTAGTAATTCAGTAATTGTATTGCTATCCTCATTTCATTAAAAATCTATGTCCAGGACGATTATATACAATTATATATGAGATTTAAATTCTGTTGATTTACATACATTTAAAAAAACAGGAACAAATTCTATCATGTAGAACGCAATTTTTTGACGGAAAAACTTGCCGTCCGGTCCTATCATAGATAACGATGTATACCATCTATAAATTATGCAAGGTTAACCAAATTAACTTGTTAATGAAACACCGTTAAAAAATCTCTGAATCGATTTTTCATTCTATATGTATTTATTACTGTCCTTGACCAATTTTTGAAGAATCCAAACTTAATCTTGCAATCATTCTAAGCTTAATTTTTGGTTATTTGTATGTATGTTTTACAAACCTCTGTTAGTATTATCGGAAGATTACAGGAAGTTGATTAAAAATAATTGTGACTATTATTACAAATTAAAAAAATGTTATAAAATAAATTTATATGCCTCAAGTTGGAAAATAAATCAAGTTTAAAAATTTTAAATTAATATTTATGTAGTTTACAGCTTTTAGTTTTAAATCTTTACTTAATTAAAATCTTTACTTAATTAAAAAATGGAATTCCATTGTTTATTATTATTTGAGGCCATTGGTCTCACAGTTTAATATAATGATTTGAGTAGTACCCATTATAGGATAATAGGACGATAAATTAACTATATTAAAAATTTTATGATATTGTTAATTACACTGACATTTAGTGGTTCATCGATTATCTATGATAGGACGAGACGGCAAGTTTTTCCGTCAAAAAATTGCGTTCTACATGATAGAATTTGTTCCTGTTTTTTTTTAAATGTATTTAAATCAACAGAATTTAAATCTCATATATAATTATATATAATCGTCCTGGACATAGATTTTTAATGAAATGAGGATAGCAATACAATTACTGAATTACTAAGTAGAGTAGATTGTACATCCGCTCGTAGATTCCATAAATAAATGAAAAAGTTTTCGTAATGCGAAACAATCTTGTTAAATTACATAATAATTTTAAACAAACATGATATTACTACATATTATGGGCACATTTGTCATGTGATAATGTCATATAAGAACATCATACCATTCTATTACATGTACAGAACGTGGCAGCAGTCGCAATTATTCAAAGTTTTAATTGTACCCAACTGTACCTTTTCAAAGGCTATCCACCTGTTCACATACTGCAATTTGATTGAGTGTTTATATGAACACATATATTTATAATCCTTCCTCAATTTAATCGGTTATTTATTTATTTGAAAACAATTACTTTTTATAACATAAAAGTTGCCAATTTATTTATTGATATCATAACTTTCTTTTCTTAAAATTAAAATGAGAATTTATGTCAAATCGAAAGTATAGATAACTGAAGGAGAAGTGACACTAAAGAAATGGTAATCTTTCCAACAGACCCTTAACGCGAAGATGGTTACACGTTCATATTTTCATACATGTGAGTTTCGGATTTTTTAGCTTAATGCATAAGCATCATAATTTGAGTGGTTGTGATTAACTCATTGAATAGGTAAAAGAAGACATTCATTTTAACATAATTATTTGTTTTCCAACTTGATCTATAAGTATCACATATTCTTCCAGTATTTGTGTTCGATCACTTATTCACAAGAGGAAAGAAGATATATTATTTTTTGATCTGACGATTATAATATCAACACGTCTTAAGAGTATGCAGTAAAGCTACTAGTATTTTGTCTATTTAAGTGTTATCAAGATCTTTTATTTCCATAATTAAATAAATGTATAGAATACAGCACTTATAATTTCGACTACATAAGAGTTGTCGAAGTTTGAAAATTAAAGTTGAATTTTAGAGTAAGCTCTAAGAATTTTTATTTTGTCTGTATGAATGTTAATAAAAGTTTTGTTTTGTCTGCATAAGTGTTATTAAGAGTTTTTTTTACATTAAGGTTATCAGCATGCTTTTGCCTTGGGAAAGTCTCGTTACATCTGGAATCTGAGTGTACTTGCTCTCTCAAAATTGGGTGAAAATTCTAAATCACTTGTCTTCTGAACTTGTATAATAATTATAAATCTTGAAAAAATCCTTTGCACATCACTAGCTTCTGACAGGAATTCCTTCGCTTTATAACCTGACAGTTGCGTAACTTCTTAATAAAAATAGAAAAACATGCACTGCAAACACTAAAAACTTTCTTCGATACTAGAAAATGAAAATTTCACCAGCTTGTCATGTCACAAGAATTCTTCGCTTGTAAAATTGTATGCCTTCGTAAGTTCTCTTTATACCGTATACTAAGTAAAACATGCTTTTCCATTGAGAAAAGTCTCGTTACATCTGGAACCACTTGTCTTCTGAACTTTGTAACGTGGAATTTCCCCGCCCGCACGGGAATTCCAGTTATGTACAAAAATAATTTATAATTCGCGCAGCTGACTTTTTCTCCCAGCCTCGTGGAAACCTGCAATGATAGAAAGCGGGAATGTGGTGGCAATCAGGTTGATGAATTACACAAATATATATAATGGTTAATAATCACAAATATATTCTAACTTTCCTTATACACTTATTATCCGGCAAACAAATTGGCAGTGACTCGAAATACAAATCATGGGCACGCGGCCAAATTACTAAATCCACAGCTGCTCGGAAAACCTGAAAAGGGCCGCGAAAATCCTCTACGTTCGATTCTAAATGGAACAAAAGGAAAAACCGCCATCCACTGAAAAACGCGCGAAATAATCCTCTAACGGCCGCACGCGTGTTCCTCTACGAATACAAGTTTTCCTCTATATATATTCCGTATTAAGTACTCGAAATGCTCACCAAAAATCCTCTATAATATTTATCCAAAACTCCAATAGAAACTTCCCGTCGACTCTGCGGCTTGAACTCCTTCCAAAACTACTCCTTGACAAATAAATCCACCCAAAAAAACTGTAATTACTGCGAATTGAACTGCGCTATCGAGGCCCCAGGAACGGAATGGCCGAGGCCGACGCTCCGATCGAGGAAGGATGCCGCGTTTTCCCACTCGACCTCCTTCACGGAAACGCAAGCCCGGCCTCCAAAATTACATCATTGGTCCCTGTTCCTAGAAAAATCCCCTATTGGCCATTAATAGACCACCACTAATTTATTCCTCTATCCGTGATTTTCCCCAGCGCCCTCTTTTCCAAATCCAATTTAATCATCGGTCAGAAAATCAATTAACGTCCTCTATTATTTCCTTTAATATGCAAATTCGCGCCCCCTTTATGGATATCGATCAATCAATCAATCATGTCGATATCCATCCAGTGGCTCCGCCTATAGATAATCTGTAAGCCGCGCGATATTTGAAAATCCTCTATCATCCTCAAGTAAACCATAGCACTACATATGTCGAGTCAGCAAAGATTCCTAAGCCAACCCGTATATTCCTCTATACATCTCCATGACGTCCGCAAGTCAACGTAAAGTCAACTCAGAGCGCTCCAAACGCCGTCAACTTCGCGCCACTATATCCCTCTCACTCTCTCTCAAGCGCACTATCTCTCTCTCTATCTCACACACGCTCGACTCTCACTCTCGCCAATTTCTCTCTCCCGCTCGCGCCGACTCTCTCTCCCTCTCTCTCGCTCACGCTCACACTCGCGCTCTCCCCTCTACACACCGCCGCATGCATGTAACCGCGTGCGCGCGGCCGCCGGCTCGCTTCCTGCCATGCCCCCTCCCGAGCGCCGGCGCGCCGCGCAGGTGGGACTCGGGAGCTCACATCCTGCGCTCCGCACGCGGCCGGTCAGAGGCAACTCCTGCGAGCGCCACCGAGCGCTGGCTCCGCTCCAGGAGCTGTCAACTCGCTGAGAGTAAGTCAGCTGGCCGTGCAACAATGATCACGACGCAGCAATAATTATTGCTACGTCGCAATACCCCCCACAAAACCTTGGATATCGCTGGATATCCAGGTTTTCCTCCATAAACCTCTACAACCTCCACAAAAACCTGAAACAAAAAAAAACCTCTACCACCTTCTCGAACACTCCATGTACCTGAAACAATCACAAATCCTCCAATTCCACTACAATCCTCTATCCACAATAATAATTCAGTCTTAAAAACAAAAAAACTTCTCAAATTTGACTGACCACCAAGAAATTATCAGTCACCTCAAACTAGAACGAGTGAAGAAAAATTTCCAACTGCGATTGACCGCCAATTACGAAATTAGAAATTATATGTAATATAATTTCCACCTCCCCTTCCCTAAAAAAAACCTCTACCTTCTCTTTAACTGTAGGACCAGATTTTTACCCATGCATATCCAACATCTAATGTCATAATACCCTTTGAAACATCCTGCACTACCTCCAAATGTGAATCCTTAGGTTCAGATCCTAATGACTCCTTCTCAAAAAAATTATCACTACTCAAAACAACCGGCCTTACAACGTCATGATTATTGACATTGTTCCCAAAATTACCAATTGAACATGTCTTCCTCACAACGTCCGCCTTCTCACACAAAGGTTGATCCACTATTTTTGAATTAACTTTTAATTCCTCCAATTGCGGATCAACTCTCAAATCAAAATCTCCTCCACGGGTCGTAATATTCTGTTTATTACTACCCTTCTTCTCGCTGAAACTTCTCTTCCTCTTCCTAAAATTCTCTTCACTACCACTACTGCTGACACTATTTCCATTACTCCCACGACGTACTGTAGGTTCATCGCTTGTCCTCAGTAGTCCTCAGAATTCCCTTCCCCCTTAGCTTCGTGACATTGTCCAAATTCAGGCGTTCAGGGTAAATGCCTATAGGTATTTCCTGAGCCTGGACTGAGAAGGTGTCTTCCTTTTCTCGTCCTTCCCCTCTCCCCTTCTACCCTCTACCGCGTCCCGCTTGGCTTGGCTTCCGTACTCTTTACTACTTCGACTTCAGGTCTCTCTGGTATGAATCCCACAGCTTTTCCGCTTTCTCCTAAGTTCGGTTCGGCTACGGCATTCCTCTGCTTATAACTAATGTCTCCTCCTTGCTCTTTGCTCGGTTTTAGGAATGTCTCTATCCCCTGGTTTAAATGCTCTTGTCTCTCGTCGCGGGTGTTTCCTCTTTGTGTTTGTTTCGCTGGTTTCTCTCGAGGCGAGGTGGAGTTTTGGTAGGCTCCTACATCCAGGTTTCTTTTATCTACCGCCATCTTCAAGTTCGAACTTCCAATTCTGTCGATTGTGGCTTTCAGCTGCTGGTTTGTTCTGTTTGCTCCGATGCTCTGTTCTAGTAGCAGGATGCCACTCTCTCCCCCTTCCAAGATTGACTTCTCAGGAAAGAAGGCAGTCATCACTCCTACACCCCCTAATACGCGAATTTGTTCTGCAGATTGGACTGCACAGGGATTTGCGTGATTTGTGGGCTCGGCAGCTGTTGCTGGGGTTGCTGATTGCCCAGTGTAGGCTGTTGGTATTGTAGGGGTCTCTGTGGGTTGCCCTGTGGTGATTGCTGGTAGTGCGGGGGTTGCTGCTGGTTGCTCTGAGGGATCTGAGGTACTGGTGTGGGAGACAGTTGTCCCTGCGCTGCTCCCACCCGCGCGTTTCCCAACCCATTACGGATCTGGGTGCAGACTGGTGACTGGCAATTTTGGAACCGCGCGCCCGGTTGTGCGCAAACCTGACACGTTAGCTTCGGGTGCACTGGGCAGTTCTTCAATTGGTGGCCCATCTGTTTACAATAAAAATATTGCGTCAGATGGCAATCAGCTGCTCTGTGCCCAGTCTGATGGCACGTATAGCACGCTCCTACGTATCCTGGTTGGTTGTTCGGACTGCCGTTCGGTGGCGGTGGTATCTGTACTGGTATCGGTTGGGGTGCGCGCGGAGGTGGTGTTCGATAGTTCGTATTTACCGTGTTCGCCTGAGTTGCGCAGACTATATCTCCGGGTGGTGCTGTAGGTAGTGTTGGTTGGGTGCTCTCCGGTTGTGCAGGCGTCGCAGGAGTTTTAGCTTTATTCTTCTTTCCCTTTTTCCCTTGTGCGGGTTCGTTGTTACTGTCATTCGCTGCGGCTACCTCACTTGTTTCCTCAACGGCAGCTACCTTTGGCTTGGCTAAGTGTGTCCAGGCTACGGCTGAGAAACGTGATTTTTCCGCTGGTGGTGGTGGTGTGCATCGAATATCTTCTTCCACCTGTTCCTCATATCTTCTGCCGTACTTCTTGACATCATGATACGTCTCAATGCTTTTTCCTTTTAGCGCTCTGCGGTATTCTGGTCGTAAGCCTTTGATCAGAATTTTTATTTGTTTCCTCGTTTTCAAAGGCTTGCGCAGGTGGTCAGCGATATAGCGGAAGTTTGTGACATATGCGTCAATTTTCTCGCCTTTACCCTGGGTTCGCTTGTACAGCTCATCCATTATGTCACACGACGACAACGTCCTGCAGTATCTTTGGCAAAAGGCTTCCTCGAAATCTTTCCAGTTACGGAAATCTCTTTTCTCGGTTTTATACCAGAGAGCTACACGGCCTGTTAGCGTATAGGAAATTATCCCTAGCATTTGTTTACAGGTTTGACCTGTACTAATCTTTATCTCGTTGAGCTTCGAGATACATTCCTCTGGGTTGTCTTTGGCTTCGGCGCAGAATTTCACGTCGTAACTCTTCAGTATCTGAATGCGCGATGCGTAGTGTTCTAGATTACCTATTCTTCCTCTGTCCGACTCTTGGCTCTGGCTATTATCGCTGTGTCTGCTTCTTCGGTGACTACTACGGGTGTGTCGTCTCGGGGTTCTGCGGACTGGTGAAGGTTTGTAGTCAGAGTCTGAGCTATCTGACGATGCGGAACTTGACGAAGAACTACTAGGACTTCTATACTCTTTCTCTTGGTGTCGGCACGTCGAGTTTGTGTGTTTCGGATACCTGATGTGCGGAGCGGGTTTTCCCCTATTCTTCTCCTCGCGGTATCGGCGACTGTCAGACACTCTCGTGTCATTGGTGGTCTTGGTGGTTGTGGCGTGTTGGTTTTGATTCGATGAATCTTCTCGCCTTCCACGTTGCTAGGCGATCGTTGAGGGCCGGAATGAGCCGTGAAGCTCTCGCATATCACCGGTTGTGCTGGATCGGACGCGTTGCGTGGTGGGTCGACCCAAGCGTCTCTACGACCGTTACCATCGGCTGCACTTTCCCGATACTCTACGTAGTGTTCATCTTCGTTGGGCAGCGTATGTGGTAGGCATGATTTTCGTCCTTGTTTCTACTTCCCTCGGTTATGTCTCGGGCGCGAAGGCTCGGGTATAGCTTCTGTTTGCCGAGGTGTGCTGCTTAAGTGTTCTCTCGGTGAGTTCCACTGGTAGATGCTGGGTTCGATCTCTTCGTCTGACGTGTATTCTTCGCATTTTGCGTCGTTACTCCGTGTTCGGATCCTTTAAATTGCGCCTGTTTTCCGCGAGCTGTTATTGGCTATCGATTCGGCCGTTGGTGTTGGTTTCTTGCCCTGGCTTTCGTGCAGCTCTGTTAGGAAAGACCCGGTTTGATTTGTTTTTATTGGCACATCCACGAATTGTTGTAGTTCGTGAGAATGTTGTACCCTATATGGAATGCCATGTTCGTTACTCTGCATCATATTGGTCACCCTGTGTATTTGGCGCACAGTAACATTTTGAACTTGGTCCGTGTTTTTGCTAGAGGTGGGTGGGTGAGTGGTAACATGTTCTGATACTATATTTCGCCATGACCCTCTTGGCTTCGGCTGGTTTTTTGGTAATAGTGCCGTCTCCATGGTTTTTGGTGGCACGCGCCCATGCTCGTCCCAGTCATACCGTGGAACATCAGCTACTCCATCATTTTTAATCCACAGGCGAAGCAGCCGGTCTTTCAGAATTTCAAAAGATCCAATTCCACTCACTCGGCTTTCCAATAGCTGTTGGACGATATCCATATACGACATCCTTTCAATGTCTCTGTGGTGTTGTCTGACCGATCGTTTGTTTTCTCGTAGTTTTTGCATTATCTCAGCGTGTTTCTGCTCGTCGCCCATGGTTAGCACTAATATTTTTCGCGGAATGGCGACTGGATTGTGGGTGCTTGGGGTCAGCTGATTTATATGCTTTCATGTTCAAGGGAGAATTTTCTCGACCTCTGGCTGTCCTAGCTTTTATACCCCTTACCTAGCTAAGTACTCCGTAACAAGGGAGAGTATGTTCTCGACCTTTGGCAGGGCGGTAAGGGAAAGTGAAGAACATTGCTTGTCTACCTACTCGCTATATCGAGGGTTTTCGCGATTGACGTGCAGACAGTTAACCGTCAATTTTATTTCCCCATACCCCGTTGGGTGGACTCTCGCATAGACTATGTTTGATAGGACGGTAGGAGTTAAGCTATTACCCACGAAATAATTTCTTGGTAGGACAGGGACGACACAAAGTTCGGCAATGTTTCAAATTAATGGTGTGATATTAAAATTAATAATAGTAAAATTAATGATAATATATAAATAATTAGGATATATGTAATACGTAAAAAAATGGCTCCTTATTTATTAAAATTTTTCGGAAGTTTTTCTCGTAGAGAGAAGTCCTTGCCTCTTCTGCCGACTTGGTGAAATGATATTCTCTTGCGTGAGAAGAGGGAAGAATTTTAATTCCACGAAGTGCGTGGCTGTGGCAGACGCACTTATGGGTATCAAATCGTGACACACGCTCTGCGTATTTGATAGTGAACTTCGGTAGCGGTGTGTTCCACGCTCGGGGTTTGCGTCCGACCAATGAGATTTCCGATACACCACGCGTTACAAAAAAAAATCGAGCAGGCGAGATTTTATCCTGGTCTGCGCAACTTTCTTGTACGCGGTATAACCGTTAAGGGGACCCAACACATTTAAAACTTGAAAAAGTCGATTTTTTTTTATGATTTGTTTTGATACGAAATTTACCATAGAATATGCTCTCGAAAGCCGTTTTTCGAAAAAAAATTTTCCCGCAAAATTATAAGCAAAATACTAAATAAATATTTTGACTGGTTTCTCGCAAATTTGCGTAATTAAAATTATTTATTCAATATATCGAAAAGTTTCATTTTTTTTAATAAATCCAGTCAGAATTAGATATTTTAATTGTAATTGTAAAAAACAGTATTTTTATAACTATGTGTGTGTGTGTGTGTGTGTGTGTGTGTGTGTGTGTGTGTGTGTGTGTGTCGTATTACAGGAATGTTTAAATTTTTCCTTGCGTATGAATGTATTTATGCGCAAATGTGTGTATGTTCGCGCGCATGTGTATGTGTGCGCGCGCGCGCGCGCGCGCGTGTGTGTGTGTGTGTGTATATGTGTATATATATATATATATATATATATATATATATATATATATATTAGGGTGACACGTTTCCTAAGCTATCACTGAAATGGTGTACGGCAAAGCCCTAAGCTATTCTTTAGGAACATCCAAGCCCAACGCACTTTTCCTTTTTCTGATAACTCAATTTTTTCCCATGTTTCATTGCACTTTAGATTTCCTATTTGAAATTACACGCAAAATGTGGGTTGAACTTTTATCTCACCATAACTTCGAAACTATGCAAGTTTTTCGGAATTTTTTTTGCATACATCTCTTCCTTATGTCAATGACAATAGATTAGCAAAAAGTTTGATGAAAAAATATCAAGAATTAAAGGAGTTAACAGGTGCAATTTTGACGAAAAAGTTGAGTTTTTGAACGCCGTTTAAGGCCCCTTGCACTGCTTCTAGAGCTCTGAATTTTGCCATAACCTATCGACACTCATTAAAAAGCCGTATCAAGAAAAATTTTGTACAAAATTTATTAAGAACAGTGTAAAACATTGACTTAAAGTGAACAAGTATAGTCCAGAAAAGTGGGTAAAAGTAGTAAAATTTTTTTCGGTACAAAGTTAACTGGCCCACCACGCAGGGACTCAACACATGGTTGCCTACCGTCGTCCATCCTAGTGTCGAGACACATGGTGGAGTAGTATTTTCGAAGGAAACGCCGAGGCTCACCCTTCGCGGTGCCTCTCTTCGAGAGAGAGAGAGAGAGAGAGAGAGAGAGAGAGAGAGAGAGAGAGAGAGAGAGAGAGAGAGAGAGCTGGCCCTACCATAAATGTAACAATACCGAAATAATCTGTGGAAATGCTGTATATTGTTCAACTTGGCTGCTCGTTAATTTTTTCCGTCACATCGCTTCACCAGGTCACGAGATTTAAGAAATCTTTTTAGCCGATGGAACACGGGGAAAAATTGAGTAATCAGAAAAAGAAAAAGTGCGTTGGGCTTGGATGTTCCTAAAGAATAGCTTATTTGCCATAAACCATTTCAGTGATAGCTTAGGAAACGTGTCACCCTAATATATATATATATATATATGTGTGTGTGTGTGTGTGTGTGTGTGTGTGTGTGTGTGTGTGTGTGTGTGTGTGTGTGTATCACTCGCATACACACATACGCTTTTAAACATACATACGTATTTCGTAAATTATTTTATAACAATAAATGATGATTTTTTTTTCATTCTGTGTTTCATGAAACTATATCATCATTATAGTCCGGGAGTCCTGGCATTTTGTCGTGCACTTTCTGCAAAAGATTTTTTGACAGTCAAAATTTGTTTGTGGTAACCTGCTGAAAGTAACCCTAAATTCTCGACTTCGGACCTGATCGGGAACATTGTTATTATTGCAAAATAAACTTCAAAAAAGCACTTTTTTTTAGTTTTCCGCGAATAACGTTTTTGTAACGCATTTTATGCAAAAAAAGGTAAAGAGGAAAGTTGTTTAGAATTGAATTTCCAATCAGACACATGTATTCCCGAATGCAAAATTAACTTTTTTCATCGCTAAATTGTTAAACAAAAAAAAACTTTTTCCAAATTTTCACATTGCCACAGTTTTTTCAAAAAAAAAGATCTTTTTCGCCGGATAAGCTCTCAATGATGACTTTTAGTACAAACAATCTAAAAATCGTTGCCCGATCCGTATATCTCAAAATGGCGTCCTATTGCAAAATTATTTACCCGAAAATTTCAAATTCATTTCAAATTTGCCCATGGAACGATAAACGGATCCAACTGCGCTTAATCGATAGCTTTTGACGTACTTAATAAATGCTAAAAAGGAATTTTCTTAAAATTAATATTTAACAACATTTTTAGCAATAAATAGTTTTTATTTTCGCCAATTTTTAAGTTAGAGAAACGCGGTAAAATGCATTTTAAAGTACTTAAAAAACCATGAATTTTCGTAAAAAAATCGTCAAGATCCGACCAATAGGAGCCGAGATACGAAATTTTTTTCAACCGACGATTACACCGAAACTATTTAATATTTTTTAATGAATTTTCACACAATGCTTGTTCAAATGATGCTCTAGATGATAGCATTTTTCTTAATAGTTGTAATGGACTTAATTCTTATACAAGGACCGATGAACGGATGCGAGATCAGCGCGCGCGACCGCGCGACTGCTCCGGCCGGGCGGCGCGGTGGTGGGGGGGACCGCCGCTGCGGCTTTCGTGAACCTTAGATGCAAATTGATTTTCTCGGCAACCAAAGGTCCTACGGTAATGCTTTTTTTTTTATTTTATGTGTTTTTTCCTCAACTTTCACGTCGTGAGAATGAAATTTACATGAGTGCAATGCAAATACCCGAAAATTACGTTTTTTAGATGTAAATTGAATTTCTCGGCAACCAAAGGTCCTACGTCAATGCTTTTTTTTTAATTTTATGTGTTATTGCCTCAACTTTCACGTCATGTTAATTAAATTTTCATAAGTGCCATACAAACACAAGAAAATTTCATATTTTCTGTTATATGCAATACTACATAATGTATTCATATCTTGTATATATGTGTGTGTATATTAATTTAAAAGCTCAATACAAGGATAGTGTTTGCTTACGATTTCAGCATTAAACGGAATTAAAGAATTAATGTCCATAAAATATAATTGTATACAACTTTCTGGAGCTGCATTGAATTTAATCGATTTACATGAGATATAAGCGCGTATATGTGTGTATGTGTGTGTGCCGCGCGCTCGTATACACATACGATTTTAAAAACGTTACACATGCGTAAATATATATAGAAATAAGTATGTTATCCTACGAAAATCGATTAAATTCAATGCTAGTTTAAAAAGTTTTACATAACGCGAAGCGATAACTTATAGTTGAAAACCATATTTTATCGACATTAATTCCTTAATTTCGTTTAATGCAGAAATCGTAAGCAAACACTATCCTTGTACTGAGCTTTTAAAATTAATATACACACTTATATATACAAAATATGAATACATTATGTAGTACTGCATATAACAGAAAACATGAAATTTTCTTGTGTTTGTATGGCACTTATGAAAATTTAATTAACATGACGTGAAAGTTGAGGCAATAACACATAAAATTAAAAAAAAAGCATTGACGTAGGACCTTTGGTTGCCGAGAAATTCAATTTACATCTAAAAAACGTAATTTTCGGGTATTTGCATTGCACTCATGTAAATTTCATTGTCACGACGTGAAAGTTGAGCAAAAAACACATAAAATAAAAAAAAAGCATTACCGTAGGACCTTTGGTTGCCGAGAAAATCAATTTGCATCTAAGGTTCACGAAAGCCGCAGCGGCGGTCCCCCCCACCACCGCGCCGCCCGGCCGGAGCAGTCGCGCGGCCGCGCGCGCTGATCTCGCATCCATTCATCGGTCCTTGTATAAGAATTAAGTCCATTACAACTATTAAGAAAAATGCTATCATCTAGAGCATCATTTGAACAAGCATTGTGTGAAAATTCATTAAAAAATATTAAATAGTTTCGGTGTAATCGTCGGTTGAAAAAAATCTCGTATCTCGGCTCCTATTGGTCGGATCTTGACGATTTTTTTACGAAAATTCATGGTTTTTTAAGTACTTTAAAATGCATTTTACCGCGTTTCTCTAACTTAAAAATTGGCGAAAATAAAAACTATTTATTGCTAAAAATGTTGTTAAATATTAATTTTAAGAAAATTCCTTTTTAGCATTTATTAAGTACGTCAAAAGCTATCGATTAAGCGCAGTTGGATCCGTTTATCGTTCCATGGGCAAATTTGAAATGAATTTGAAATTTTCGGGTAAATAATTTTGCAATAGGACGCCATTTTGAGATATACGGATCGGGCAACGATTTTTAGATTGTTTGTACTAAAAGTCATCATTGAGAGCTTATCCGGCGAAAAAGATCTTTTTTTTGAAAAAACTGTGGCAATGTGAAAATTTGGAAAAAGTTTTTTTTGTTTAACAATTTAGCGATGAAAAAAGTTAATTTTGCATTCGGGAATACATGTGTCTGATTGGAAATTCAATTCTAAACAACTTTCCTCTCTACCTTTTTTTGCATAAAATGAGTTACAAAAACGTTATTCGCGGAAAACTAAAAAAAAGTGCTTTTTTGAAGTTTATTTTGCAATAATAACAATGTTCCCGATCAGGTCCGAAGTCGAGAATTTAGGGTTACTTTCAGCAGGTTACCACAAACAAATTTTGACTGTCAATATCGCACTATTGAACTCCCTGACTCCCTGACTATTAGTTGAAATTCAAATACGCGCGCTCTTCGCAACAGTCTAGGCGGCAATTTTGTAACCAAAACGTGACGATCGCTGTGACGAAAATATTTGAACTCCCCATTTACCGACCATGTTTACATCGTTTCTTCCTGATTGAAGTCCTGTTTTGTAAAGTACATAAAGGTTAGAATCAGTGTGCCTTCAAATCTGTTTTACCAGCTTTCAAATATTTGAAAGTTCTGGAATGTGAGATGTTTTGCACAGTGCAAACATAGTTAAATTTAGTTATTTGTTTATTTACCATTTTTTCAGTAGTGTTTATTTACCTTTTTTTTCTAAAGTTATTTATATTTTAATTTTTTAAAGTGAAAAGGTTGGAGTAGTTGTAAGAAATTTTAGTTAGTTTAGCTTTTAGTTTAGATTAGTTAGTTATAACAATGAGTGATAACAAGAGCAGATTGCCTAACACTCATTTAGATAGGAAATACTCCTGTGGAAGAAGTAAAAGGTGACCAAGAACATTTACAGGAACTAGACCCAGTGACGCAGTAGACTCAACTGCACAACCAAGACCTTCGACATCTTCAAGAAAACTTGAAACTCCAGCAGCAGAAGGCCTCTCCGGAGGCAAGAATAGAATTATTGACATCAATATTCTATTTCCTGAACTCCAAAATGTGTTGTGTTGCAAACAGTGTCATAGTGAAGTGCAGTTTTCTGAATCAACAATGATTGGATTAGGATTTAAAATTGAAGTGACATGTTTTCGATGCAGAGAAGTCTCCAGCATCAATTTTTGAAATATTAATTTATTTCATTTTTTTCACTGGATATGACGCTAAGTTGGAATTCTATTTTTCTTCCATCAAATCAAGTTGGAGACTTCAACAAAATAATTAGGTCAGAATATACATGCATTTTTTAGTATTAAATACAATAAATTAATCTAATGTTAAAATTCACAATTTATCATTTTTTGTTTACAGGTCCTCAGAGGCGTACTCAACACATTGGTATACATTCAGTATACCATATAAATCCTGAAAGTGATGGTCTACCACCAAGGATCGATGGAAAAATAGTTCCAAGAGATTTGGTAAGCAATAAATTAACTTATATTACAATATGCATCAATGAAATTTAAAGTCAATTTTCTCCAACTTTGGTTTTTCATGATTTCAGCTCACTGTGCGTAGGATTCCAGGTGACCATATGCTTCGATTGAGCTGAAATTTTTTGAGTATGCTCTATGTAAGTATAGTTTTCGTATGAACAGAGGGATTTTGATTTAAAAGCTTCAAATTTATTTAATAAATAAAAATGTGGCAAAAAAAATATTAAAAATAAAAAAATTAACTTTTTTTTTTAATTAAAATTTTTCTAAGTATTCAAATCAAAATTCATCTGTTCATACGATAACTACACTTACATAGAACATACTCACAAAATTTGAGTTCAATCGAAGGATATGGTCAACTGGCACAGTGAAAATCAGTCTGCGGAGTGCCACTCCGGATAGGTAGGTCCAAACTTGGATTTCAAGTGCTTAAATTGAAGGTAAGTGAACATACTATAAGTATGAAAAGTTTGTCTAACATTATTTAATTTTATACTAATTTTTTATAATTTTATGTTTCAGATTTTAAACGTGTTGGGTCCCCTTAAATATATCTGCTGTTGACGCTTTTTATGAGGTTGGGTTACGGGGCTCCGTGTATCACATATACGCGATTTTTAAATTGTCACGATACACTTGCGCGTAGAGGAGGGAAAACCTCAACTCGACAGGCTTGGCTGCGGCACGACGCACGAATACTCGGTATTCCTCAAAAAAAAAAACTCAATTTTGCGGATCCGCTCGCGGCAAGATTTCTTGCGTATTGTACACACGAAAAAAAAATTAAAGATTTGATTTTCGCGCACAAAAAAAGAAAATCCTCGAATTTATTACTAAATAAAAGAAAGATGTTGTGCCACTGCGCTGGCGTTGGTCCTCGTCAATTTTCCTTATCGAGCAACCGACGCTACCATCCAAGATGGCCGCTGCAACTTGTTTGCTTAGCCAACATGGCTAAGTTCGCGTTTGCACTGTTCACTGATTTCTCTGTCGCTTAAAATTACTGCAATTATTTTCGGCTCCGGGTTGTTAAAGTCAATTTTTGGGGGGGTTTGTGGGCGCCAGTGTGACACGGCGGCAGAAGGAGGCGCACGCAGGCGGACAGGGGGGAAAGAACGTGGTCCATTGCGCAACCACGGTAATGACCGACGCGTGCGGTTGTTCCACGGGGCCATGGTAATGACCGGTTGGCGTGCCGCGCGTCGTTGTCCTCCTCCCCCTCTGGGGGGGGGGGGTGCTCTCCTCCTCCCTCTCGTCTTCCACGAGGCCTCGCTTTAATTTTACTATACACGTCTTTTCCACTCTGGGCACGCTCGGCAATGGCTCGGCAGCTACAAACACTCGCGGAACAGAATTTACACTCTCTTACTCTCTCCTTTCTCCTTCATTTCCTTCCTCTCATTCAGCCGTAACCTCGTTCCCTGTGAACGACCGGAAAAACTATGGTTGCGCGGATGGTGAAGTGGATAGGACTCTCGCTCTGAACTCTCCGTAAGAAATTGCTCGTTGTAATCTTCGAAAAATGCTCGATGCTGCTGTGAAGCGTGCTACCGTGCTACTGACCGCTCGCGCTTCATCGCTCTATCTCGCGATCTCACACATACACGTATACGTCGGCAACGGCGGTCACGTGATCGGTTGCGTGATTTTCCTAGTCGCGGCAATTTCAAATTTCTTCCGTATAATTTCGTCTTTTTCGTTCCCTCGCTTCGGCGCATACATTTTAGTTTTACACATATTTGCAGCTGTGGACGATGCTTGCGCCTCCACTTTGACCCAATAGTCCTCTCCACGCTCATACAGTGGGGCTCGCAGGCATCCACTCGGCAGTCCGTAATCTCTCTATCTCTCTTTCACACTCTCTCGGCTTCGCACGCACACGCGCGCTCGTCCGCTCATGCATTCGCGGCTTTGCCGCTCGCCGCGCCGCTCGTTGCGCGCCATATGATCACTACGCTCGCCATCGCCTCGTGCTCTTCGGTGGTGTCATCGCAGCGGCTGCGGCCCAGCGGTGCGCCTGCTGGCTCTGCGCGCCGCGTATACACCTACTCCTCGTGCAGGATTTTTTGAGTATTGAGACTTCCTTTTCAAGAATTAGCCTATCATCGAGCATCGTTCAACGTAATGAAATCGAGTTGGTAATCCAATTTTTTCGTGACACTGAGAAATCGGTACTTTTCTTGCCCACGCCAAGCCAATAGATTTCTCTTTTATTGCGGTTACAAGAAAATAGGGATCCCGATTTTCTTGCGAAGCGAAAAATAACAATATTCATTTTTTCTTATCGCTAATGATTTAGACATTTGCTTTCAGTAGAGCGACTGGGAAATGAGGATCCCAATTTTGATGTACTACATAAAAAGAATGACATCTAGTTTCCTTATTTCACAGCGATTAGAATTATGGTTTTTTAGAGTTGCAAATAAATCGGACTATGCAAGAAGTTCGGGATTCTGGATTTTTTCGCACGTAAAGGTATGGTATCGACTTACGATTCAATATCATACATGAGCAAATAGTAGTTACCGTTTTTTTTGTTGCAACCCATAAAAATCGGGATCCCGCTTTCATTGCTGCTCTACTAAAATCGTATGTCTAAATCATTCGAGGGTAAGAGTATTTGTATATTAATATTTTTTGCAAGGCATTAAAATAGGGGTCTTAATTTCCTTATTGCTCTTCTAAAAGCAAATGTCTAAATCATGAGGCGGTAAGAGCATTTTGATATTAATTTTCTCGCATTTTATCTCGCTTTTTTTGCCAGACTAATAGCAAAGAAAAATAATCCGTTCAAAATTCTCGTATTTAGTCATGGAATTTTCACAAGACCAATCGTACAGACACAACTAGTTTGTTGAATTGTTTCGCATTTTATCTCGAATTTTCTCGCATCTCTCGATACAGATTGACAGCATTTAAGAAAATAAAAGGAACTTGTGTTCTCCATTAAAATTAGAAATATAGCTCTTTTATACAATTCTTTATATTTTATAAGCAGGGATAAATATGCTATATTTTGTAAGCAAAGCCTGTTAGAATCTCTTATTATAGATTGGCTTAATCTTACGGTATATTTCTTTATTTTTATTTTAACGTAAATACTATTTTAACGATGAAAATATGCCTTTAATAGATGTCAAAGACAACAACAAAATTGGTTCATACAATTTATTCACGCCGGCGAGAATATTTCATTTGTTATGCCGATGCGAGTATTCAAACTAGAGAGAACCTCTAATTCGCTTGATTTAAACCTCTGATCAAGCACTATCTCGTCTCATTTCTCACGTCATGGCACCATAAAGTAGGATAGAAACTGACAATACATGTTGTTACTAGTTAGTTCACTTTATAATATACGTTAATTCCGTTTTCAGTAAACACCTTTTCGTTACATGAACAATGTAATCAATGAATTTTCTGAGAAACGTATCGAAAATAATTCTTGATTGTCGAGATTATCGGAGATCTGAGAGCAATCTGCTTCTCTACAAAAAATACGTAAAACGAGGCTGTTAGGCAGATGTATAAAATGTAATGGCATTTTATGAATAAATTCATTGAATTTTATTGAGATGTATGGTGAGCCTTTCTTAACCAATATTTATGTGCATGAATGTTGATATAACAATGTATTATAAAAGTACATCTTTTTAACTGTATAGATAATGAGCTGACCCAGAAATAATGAGTAAAGCATGGCTTATAAAGTTAACACGATACTCGAATCAGATGACATGCAATTTTAAATTATTTGGCTCACGTTAGTACTTTCGAGAAGCTCATATATACAATAATCAACCGTATATATATACAAGAAAGTGCTGTCAAATCTATTTATTTATTCTTCCTAGTTAATGAATTCTCTTACAAGCAATTCGAAAATAACTGTAGATCATCGAGGAGTAAAGGAAAACTCTCCAAGAGTATTTCTCAATCATCGAAAATCCCTCTGAGAGCCATACTTTACGAATGAGAACCTCATCGAGAACCATTTTCGATTTCTGAAAAATATTGTGCAAGGTGTGTTAGATAATCATGTAAGACTGTATGGATGAGATCTAATTAAATCCAAGTTGCTTTCTTTCACTTATGTAATGACGTGAGTAAAACAGAAATAGACTCCATGATAGTAGCATTGTTTCTGAATAAAGCACGTTGTGATCAATGTTAATTGCGCTTCTAGTAAACGCTTTTTAGTTAACTGAATAACGTAATTAATGTATTCTCTGCGAAACGCTTCCAAAAAAACTCGCGATCATCTAGAATCCCTTCGAGAAGTAATCTCGTCGAGAGTATTTCACGATGATCGAGAATCCCTCCGAGATCCATTCAAATTTTCAGGAATACCAGCGCAACCATTTCGCAAAGATCCAGAATCCTTTCCAGATCAATACTAGATAATAGAGCAATACTAAGGGAGGAATGATCTTATACCAAGAAATCGTCTTCCAGGTGTATTAGGAAATCATCTAAGAATCAATAGATGAGCAAGTGTTAAATTAAGAGTGGGTTAATAGTGTGAGTAACGCAGGAATGGACCTGTGTCAGTAGATGCCGTATCTCCATGGACTACATTCTAATCAATGTTAATTGCATTTCCAGTAAATGCTTATTCTTTTGCTGATTAAGGTAATAAGCGAATTATCGTAGATACCTTTCGAAATTAACTCTCTATTATTGGAAATCCCTCCGAGAGAATTTCTCAATCGTCGAGAATCCCTCCCGAAACGATGCTCGATGATAGACTAATTCATCAAAAGGAAGTCTCGACACTCGAAAATTTTGTACGAGGAGTATTTGAGTGCGTAGTAGGACTGTATCGATGGGATCGTATTGAACTCGTCACGCTTTCTTCAGACTCGGCCAATAGTGATAGTAACGCAGGAACGGACCTGTGTCAGTAGACGCCATGTCTGTATGGACTACATTGTAAACAGCGTTAATTGCGTTTCCAGCAAACGTTTTTCTTTCGCTGATTAATGTAAGAAACGAATTATCGTAGATCCGCTTCGATATTAACTCTCTATTATCGAGAATCCCTCCGTGAATATTTTTCGATGATCGAAAATCTCTCCCACAACGATGCTCGACGATAGGCTAATTCTTGGAAAGGAAGCCTCGACACTCGAAAAATCAGTTACGTCAGGTTACGGCTACTGATTTTACTACTCACTCATCCTGCAGCCACCCACGCACTCCTCCCGCAGCCACCCACGCATTCCTCCACCCATCCCCGATACCATCCATGCAACCCTCCAGCTATCCCCGAAGCCACGCATGCACCCCTCCACCCATTCCCGCAGCCACTAATAGAGTTACGTCAGGTTACGGCTACTGATTTTCGTTCGCATTTTTCTCCCCAATACCTGAACATTTTGATTCCAAACCGTGTATGCCGATAGGTAATACCGAGACGAAGGGCAAGTATCTCTTGAATTTGCGTAATTCCTTATATTTATTCGATCTCAGTACTTCTTGATCGTACCGTTATTGACGGGTCATTAGTGGCTATCGCATCCCCTTAATAACATAACTTCCGTGTGCCTTTCTTCACATAAGATATTTTCGAATTATAATTATTTGTGGTATATATAATTTTTCTTTAAATTTATTACAGATTTTTTACCCATGCAACCCTCCATTCCTCTCCGAAGCCATCAACGCAATCTTCCATCCATCCCCGAAGCCAACCACACAACCCTTCACCCTCCGCAAAGCCATCCACATAACCATCCACCCATCCTCGAAGCCACCTACTCACTCATCCTGCAGCCACCCACGCACCCCTCCACCCATCCCCGATACCATCCATGCAACCCTCCAGCTATCCCCGAAGCCACGCATGCACCCCTCCACCCATTCCACAGCCACTAATAGTCCAAATAATTTGTTATAAGAATATCCAACGCGCAGTATACAATCAATAATGTACTTCAAACAAAAGAAATTACAAAAATTATGAAATGGACACACGAGACACGGTACACCACGTCGCTGCGTTAATATAATATAAGATTTTTAAAAATTTGCTATCATTTACTTTTGTTCTTTTTTTTTATTTTTACAGCCTTTTCCTCATACGAGTCTTATATGGCTCTGCATTGTCTGCGCTTGTGAGTACTTAATTTCAGTGCATTGAGTCCACTATTTTTAAGTACTCGGGCAGAGCAATGGGGACTTACAGTTTTATGTATAGTGAAATATGCACGTTGTACATAGTGGGATCTGAAATACTGGAGTTCAGATGTATGGATACTTATGTAAACAAAGAGGTGTCCCCAAACTCGTCGAGAGTCAGGCTTGAACCCAGGATCTTTAGATTACTAGCTCGATGCTCTACCGATTGAGCTATCGTTACTCTATTTACATTGTTTATATTATTAGCATTATTAGCATTATGTTTATATTATTATAATTTGAAAAATTATAATGTATTCATGAAAATTAACCTTGAAATTTCTTTTGTTTCAGCTTGTAATAAAAAATCTTAAAAATGAGATTTCTAAAAAAATTGCAATTCCTAACTGTGATGAAATTTTTTACGCTGGAACTGGAGTTATTTTGCTACGTGAACCAGAACAAGTATCGCTATTTGATATACAACAAAAGAAAATCTTAGCTGAAGTTAAAGTTTCGAAGTGTCGATATGTAGTCTGGTCTACCAATATGGAGTATGTTGCATTATTGTCAAAACATTCTGTTGTTCTATGCAATCGCAAATTAGAACATTTGTGCTCAATACATGAAAATACCAGGATTAAATCTGGAGCTTGGGATGATTCGAGCGTTTTTATATATACAACAAGTAATCATATTAAGTATGCTATAAGTAATGGCGATCATGGAATTATCCGAACACTAGATCTTCCGATTTATGTAACTAAAATTAAGGGAGATCAAATTTATTCTTTAGATCGAGAATGTAAACCAAGAATATTGAGAATTGATTCGACAGAATTTAAATTTAAATTATCTTTGATAAATCGAAAGTATGATGAGGTATTACACATGGTTAGATCAGCAAATCTTGTTGGGCAATCAATCATAGCTTATTTACAACAAAAAGGTTATCCAGAAGTTGCATTACATTTTGTTAAAGATGACAAAACAAAGTTTAGTTTAGCTTTAGAATGTGGTAATATAGAAATTGCTCTAGAAGCGGCTAGAATATTAGATAAGAAAGCTTGTTGGGAAAGCTTGGCATATACCGCTCTTTTACAAGGTAACCACCAAGTTGTCGAAATGTGTTATCAAAGAACAAAAAATTTTGAAAAGTTGTCATTTTTATACATGATTACTGGCAATTTAGATAAGTTAAAAAAAATGATAAAAATAGCTGAAATCAGAAAAGACTTTTCTGGACAATATCAAGGTAGTTTACTATTAGGCGATATGGAAGAAATATCGAAAATTTTGAAGGTATTATTTTTAAGTTAAATCTATTAACAACATAGTTTTTCACATAGTAACTATACTCATTTTTTAAAATCAATTTCAGAGAATATTTCTTATATCATTAACACTCAGATCACAAACTTCAACACCTATGTATGAATCATCGCCATACCATGTAATCTTTTCAATGGTAGTTTATTATTATTATTATTATTATTATTATTATAGCCTACTAAGTCCTCTTTTTGAATCTTATTCAACTTTTCCCACTGCCTTCAGTCGGTATATATGTGCACCATATAGGAATATAGTCCGCATGCATCTCGAGTCTCGACTGGACCTACAGTTCAAAGACGCAATCCACTCATTCATTGTGTGCAGTGGAATCCGAACCACTGGAGCTTCGATGTTATAAGACACTTAAGTATATACATACACATGTATGCAAACTTAGAGGTGTCCCAATGACAGAAAAGTCTAGAGTTGGGCTTGAACCCAGAATCTCTGGGTTACGAGACCAACACTCTGCCTTCTAAGCCGTTCGCTCGTCTTTTTCAAAGGTCGTGGTTAAAAGCTTCGAAACGTTGTCATAGACAGCAGTCCCAGTAGTTCGGATTCCACTGTACACAGTGTTTGTAAGCTTTGTGACGCTAAATTGTAAGTACGGTTACACACGCATAGCGACTGCAGGGAACCTCCCTGGCTACTTCAATTGTAAATCGCAACAGGCAGTAGAAAGTACCGCATAAGATTTGGGAAGACTATAACATCATAAAAAAATTTCCAAAATTAAATGTTATCATAAAAACATTATTTATTTTGAAAAATTTTTTATTATCAAAATGGTGTTGTAAGGACCGAATTTGCTTAATTTAGGCTGTGTGAGTTCTAATAAATCATTATTAATCTTTTAAGGAAACTATCTTTAGCTTTGAATGCTTGTGTTGCAAAATAATAAGTTGTAAGCTATAAATGGTTTTTATTCCATTGATAAAAATTTAGTTAATCGGATGATGCCTGTTTTATTATATTAATGCGGATTAACCAGTCCACTCAGAGTCTCAATATCTCGCAATACTTTTATACGGAAACTGCACTAGCGACTAGTAAGCACGATTTTCTAGTCGTCAAGTTGTATTTCTCAAGTTGTATAATAAATAATTAATTATTAAATGTATTTAGATAAGTGTGTATACACTATCTAATTTGATTTTATCCCTCGGTAGTTGGTTTAATTATATTCTTTGTTGACTTTATCGATCTCTCCGAGGCAATGGTTCAGAAAGGGTTTAAGAAATCAAAATCCCTTTCTTTATAAAAGACGACTTTTCGGCAATTATTGTCGCCTTCATCAGGAATATACTGGAGCAGTTATGATTTGTGTACGTCTCGATAATCCTTTCCCCCGGCTAGTTAATAACGGGAGAAGAGAGGGGCCGAGTGACACAGCTATTATTTATGTGGCTTTGTCAGCTACTCTCTCGGAAGTAAAGGATTATCAAGACGTACACAAATCATAACTGCTCCAGTATTTTCCAGATGAGGGCGACAATGATTGCCGAAACGTCGTTTTTTATAAACAGAGGGATTTTGATTTTTTAAACTCTTTCTGAACCACTGCCTCGGAGAGATCAATAAAGTCAACACAGAATATAATTAATTAATTATTAATATTTTGATAATAAAGATAAACAAATTTTTTTTAATTTAAGTCCCCATAGTCCATATTTCGACCTTCCTAACCATAGTTATTGTTGGTTGGCTTCATGATGGACTTTTTCACTTATCGTATGATTTCAATGTACCTGCAGTTTGCAACATTGGTTCCAACGAAAATTTTTCGGTTTAATTTTGAAATTTTTAATAGGTAACAAAGTACTAGAATGGTATATGAGCCATTCCAAAGCAGTCAAAGCTACAAAACAACCCCTAAGCAACGACAACCTCTATTTCTTAAAGATATACCAACGATTACATATAGAAAATATCCCGGTTTTTTTGCACCATAACAAAGTTAACTTTCTAAGTAGCAAGCCCATGTTTTATTTTTTACCCAATGTCGCCCAGAGCATTATCAAAATGGTGGACAAACATCTGCTAAACATCGATTACCCACATATGATCATGTTTCTTTCGTTAAATATGTTAAAGATCTCGGTTTCTTTCAAGCCATAATAAAGTTTACGATCCAGGGAGTAATATACATGTTCTATTTTTTATCGTACCCATTATTTTGTAAGGTAAGCAGGTATTGTTACGCTTTAGAACATCATTTACAAACTATTAATGCTATTTGATATTTGTCTTCAGTAATTTTATTGCAGTATAGATACTAATAGATTGAAAAAGTTTGGTATAAAAATAATAATAATTAAGAAAGTTAACAAGTGCCGCTTTACTCTAAAATGTTTGATTTTTAGAGGCTTTTTAAGATCTGTTCCGCCTGCTAGAACTTTTAAATTTAAACACAGTATCCTTACATTCATATAAAAGTTATTTACGAAAACAATTTTCAGATAAAGTGTTCAGAAGGGCCAATATAATCAAATGAAATTAACGATTTCAGACGAAACTCATCGGTGAAATTAGTACTTTTTTTTGTGGGATAAGCTGACATGATACTTTTAGTGACTCTTGCTGCCGACAGCGCTGAGAGACACGAAACATGTTCGATGGCCGCGGATCTTAACTGTATGTATAATCGCTTAGTCCAGATGCTCTTCCTCCGATTGATTTCTCTCTTTCTGAAAGAACTAAGTTGAGCACCCAAAATGCGCAGTAACTAAATTTAGTCTTCTTGCGCACTTCTCTCTGGGCTTAAGAGTAGTGGGAGTGAGTCTATATATATACCAGGGGGGTACCCTCCTGCTCGCTCCGCTCGCGAACTCCCATGGGCTGAAATTTAAAATTTGCATTTCGGTAACGTTCAAATATAATTTAAGGATTCATGACAGTGTTAAAACCTAAAAAAAGAAAAATTATTATTGCTGCAAAAATTAATATATATATTGTAACGGGGTACGTCCTCGTCAAATGTAGAATAATCTAATTTAAATCTCCGTGAGTTTTGAATAAAGAGGACAGGGAAACTGCTGTAAAATGCTGCTGCATACATTCTGACTACTAGATAATTAAATTTAAAGTAAACAAAAAGGTGTACAAACGTGCTTTCCTGGCACGCATACTCGCAAATAAACGAGAGCCGAGGATGCTACGCACTGAAAGTAAGAGAGATAGAAGGTGGTACTTAGAAATACACGCTGAATTCTCGCACGAAGCCTCTCGATACGCCGCGATCTTGCTTTTCCTGGTGTTGGCCACCCGTAGACAAATGATAATCGCAGATACTGCCAAATCAATCTAAGACTCGCAAGTCGAACAGCGTACTCGCGTTTAATAATTGTTCACACAACAATTTCTTCAACAATCACCGATTTTTACGAAAAGGCGCTCGAACTTTACGAAAAGACGCAACACGCGCGCTCTATGGTCGAATCGAATCTAGCTTAACCTTCCGTGACCAGCTTCACTCTCTCGCGCGCACTCTCTCACCATATGGCGCGTTCGCAAAACCATCAACTCTCGTACAGCTCTCGTACAGATGGAACAGTCTGAAAGTCTTGAATGCAAATAAATAGATAAAAGCATAAACATTAAATAAAGTAAGCATGCGCCATGACGATACTCGTCACAATATATAGGTACTCTAAAAACTATATTTTTCCTTTGAAATATAAGTATTGTAGATTACTTTAATGCATTAAGAATATACATTAAGTGAGTGTAATATTTATAAAACAATTAAAGATATTTACTTACCAAAAATCATTATTTTCATCATTTATGTTTACTTGCCGTAGCTGTCTCAAAGAACCGTACCATCAATACTGATGAACCAAAGTGCTAAATCGTCCTTATGAGTCTTATCACAAAATAAGCGGAACGGATTCCTGAAAAACGCAAAATTAGTATAATTAATTATACATATATTGTATAGCGTTGTTTTTTCGTCACGTCCCGAACGTTATATTTCGGTCCTGCTCCTCTGATTTACCTTACCCCGGTGGTGCCAGACGTTTACCTTAAAACGTCAGAGTCTCACTACTCTTCCAACGGGCCCTAGAAGTTTGGGAGATTTGTCGTGGCTAGCTCAGCACCGCCATGGGGTAAGGAGAGAGTGCAGTTCGGGATGGAAAACATACCGACTCGGCTATCTTGTTTGAAAAGATCTCGATTTATTATGCAGATGCTTCTATCGCTCGAATTTGGTGAAGTTGAAGGAGAGAAAATTATGCATCTCTTCGAGCTAAATTTATGTCTTTATTGATAGCCGACGTTTCGAGCCGTTACGGCTCCTTTTCAGGGTTACAAACCCAATTACAAAAATTATAAATAAATATTACAATAATAAATTATTAACAATTAATTTCAACAATAATTTTACCTTAACTATGTATAAAATCGACTACTATCAAACCATGCCGGCAACTAATATTGAACCGAAAAAACCAGCTAAAATCAATGAATTAAGGGGTTATGCCTGAGTTAAACCCGAAAAAAACAATTTATCAATTAATAGGTAATTAAAAATTATTTATAATGAATATAAAAAAAATTTTGTTTCCAAATGAAAATATACATATTAATAGTAAATTTCAATATTTTTAAAAAATTATTTATGCATACTTACTATGTAAATAGTTCCATGTATGCAGTACTAAATTTCTGCATATTTTTTCCTTTGCCGCATGAATTTTCAAGTTCTGGTTGATGAATTATTTCCAAACTGGATGGAAAATCTTCTAAATTGCCTTCTCCTCAGCTTGAACGCAGGAAATTACTGAAAAATAAAAATTTTTAATTTTAGCAACGTATAAGTTATAATATATGTAATTATAGTGAATGTTACGTATGTTTAGATACATAACATTCACTTTTGACTTATCTTTGCAAATTCTGTTCCGTTCAAGCAGTGAAGAAAAGTCTCCTGGAGTTCTCCAAAAAATTTCAGGTGGATTGGTCCATTGGTTCTTGAGAAATCATGCGGTAACTGACCTAAGATGAGAAAAATTCAAAACTTGAGAAAAAAGCATTTAAAGTTTAACTTGACATTTAATGATATAAAATATACTTACAATTTTTCTTCACACCTGGACCTTATTTAAGTCAAAGATATACGTATCCTGGTCATCTTTGTCAAGTTTGAGGATAATCCAAAAATTTTATTCGTGTCCAGTCCTCTGAAATGAAACAAAATGAAAAATCATTAAAAAAAGTAATTTTTCTAAATTTGAAACATTTTTATAATTAAGCTATAAAAATGCTTTTATTGTAAATAAATAAGTTTCTATACTTACATGTGATGAACAGAAGAGTAGAACTATCATCATCATATCAAGTTCATGTAGTTGAGAGGTTAGAGAAAACAGTCCATCAGGTGAGCTAAGGAGGCAGAAAGCAAGCAGACAGCTCCAATCAGCTGTTTAGCTTGCTCTCTGACCTACTTTTCAGCTAGACTGTTTTCTACAGAGCTGATGCTGTGACATGTGTGATGTGTGCGTGAAAAGTGTTTAATGAAAAAAATTAAACAAAAAAGGAAAACAAAAGTGAAAAAAACAGAAAAAAATTGTGAATGTGTTTCAGTGTTTTTTAGTGTTTGTGTTGTAAATTATGTTGTTTGTTTACAAGTGAGGTTGTGTATGGTGTATAAGTATTTGGTTATGTGTGTAATGTGTGTATGTGTGTTTAATAAGCACCAGCTCTGTAGAAGTCATCATCCTGATGACTTCTCTTTCTTTTGGCTCGTCGTGCTTCAAGTGTTGAGTGTAGTCATAAGCGTTACTTTGTTTTCCAACTTTTCTGCTGGAGTCGATGAAAGCAACTGCGTTACATGATGTACAGGTGATGGATAGCTTGCTACCAAGACCTCGTACATCAACTTCATCAAATTTGATGCATCCGCCACAAGCTTTACAAGCCAGAAACTCCTGTAATCCTGGCAGAAGCAAAGAAATGTCAAAGATTCTATTCTGAATTCCACTCGGTTCTACATAAATTGATTTTAATTTTTGTCTAGACCTAGACATAGGAATTTCTGGCGGTACTGATGTTGAGGTACCTGGTAATGCTTGCGCAGCAGATCTTGAACTCCATTCCCTGGACGTTGAAGGAACTGTATCAGGCGTAGATGATGCTGAAGTGATTGGTGTTGCTCGTTCTTGTTGTATAGATGTTGATGCTGATGCTGATGCTGGTGCTGTTGTCGAAACTTCCCATTGCTGTTTTTGATGAAAAATCTTGGGTCTTCTCTTTCTTCTTCCAAATCTTCTTTTTCTGTCAGATGATCCTGAAACTCTATATCTTGAGTCTGGACTCATCTTGATCACAAATCACTCTCACTTACTCTACTTTTTAACCACAAATGCTATCAATATTATAAAATAAATTATTTAATAATATTGAGCAATGCAGAATAAAAGTTGATATGAAAATTCAAAGCAAGTCTTTTTGCGCTCTTGAATTCTCAATCATACGGTAAAACAGGTTACTAGATGAATAGCCTTTTCGAAAGAATATCGCGCGGCCCCGTCGGTAAGCGCCAAATTCAAAATTCGTTTTTTGCATAATTTTATTCATTGACGAATATTTGCGTCTAATTAATTTTTTATAAAGCATAATAAATAATCAAATGCTTTTTTAAAAATAAATTATTAATTTAAATAAACAAAAAAGAGGAAAATGTGGAAATAAGCAATTTGCAAATTTTTAATATTGCATAATTTTGCTCATTTTATTAATATCTTTTAACGGATTTTAATTGCATAATAAATATTTTTATTGTATTTTACATACAAATATTATGCATGAGAAGCATTAAAAGCTCGAAAAATAATCATGTTCAGTAACACAGCACTGACAAATAAAAACGCGAAAATTACGATTTTTTAAAAATAAGCTATTCGCACGCCTTCAGTTTTTGGTCTGTAGCTTTCTACCTAATTTTTTTTGGGCAAAAGGGACTTCAGCATCGTATTCTACAGACAATTTCCTATGAAAAAAGTCAATAAAAAAAAAATCGATTTTTTGACGACTTTAACTCAGGCATAACCCCTTAAATGAAAAACTAGTAATTATATTAATTAATTTACAAAAATTAGACATAGCCTTACGTGAACAATAACTGCTTCAACAAAACAATACCGGTGCCGCCAGGTGTTAATGCGACAGGGGTGGAAATCAACGATCGACTAAGTCTAATCTGAACGCACGCTGGCGCAAACTATTTTCAATACAATTAAACGTTACTCTTATGTTACTGACAAAGCATCAATGCGCAGACCGAAAGTAAACGGTAAACATACAATTCCAAGAGGTGGCAATCGTTTCTTACCGTGCAGCAAGGCTGGCGGCTTTTAGAGGTTTATCATCTAAAGGGATCGAGCACACGTCGCTGCTGAAAGCATATGGCTTAGTCAAAATTTATAAACCAGGTGATTCAGTACGTATCATAGTTTCCGCGGTCAGTAGCCCCACGTACTCTCTCAATAAGTGTATTTCGGTTTTGTTGCCAAAACATTTTCCACTTTTGAAATCTAACGTTAGGAACAGCTTACAGCTTAAGAATATATTGAAGGGCATGAAATTGCCTCCTAATCACTGTCTGGCATCTTTCGACGTAGTCTCACTATTTACAAGTTTTCCAAAGGAGCTGATTATTTCTGCAATCGAGAACAGGTGGATGTCACTTTCAATTATTAATTGCATTTCTAGATATGAGTTTATGGATGGCATAAAAACCTTACTCGATTGCACCTATTTAGTTTTTAATGGCAGATTTTATAAGCAGGTCTTGGGCGCTCCTATGGGATTTTGCTCGAGTCCTGTTTTTGCGAATATAGTTTTAGAAGATCTCGATACTCACTGTTTAAACATTATAAAGGCGAGCGTGCCGTTGTACTACAGATATGTAGATGATTGTCTCTTGATTATTGAGAAAGAGAGGTTAGAGTTATAGTCTCCAATAGAATTTCTGTACTTTACACCATGGATGGACTCGGATCTCTGGAACATTTCTACTATGCCATCCACTTCCATCTTGGCAGAGCTTCCTTCGTGATTAGCAGAACATTTTCTTGGTGAGCTTCATACCATTCCTTGTACTGAGTTGTATCCTCTTCTGGGTGTTTTTCGCAAGCTAGGCAAAATGATTGCTTTGGAGCAACATCAATCACCTTTCCGTTGGCATGGCGTATCAATGTTGAAACGCCTTGAAGGGAAGAATGTCCTCGTTTCCTCCAACTACCATCGCCTGATACAGTTTGCCGATCATCCTCTTGATTTTCCCCACTGCAATCTCCCTGCTTTCATCGATTCCTTAGCTATACTTTGGCTTGCTTCTTTCAAGCCCTGATTAATTTTGTCAAAATTACTATGAACAATTGGAGTAGGAAAATCCATTATTCCACATAAAGTGCTCAAACCAGTGTGTCCATGACCAAGAATTTTTATGGCTAGAACTGCACCTCTGTTCACTTCATATGCATTACTCTGTTTTACAATTTTTCTGCTAGAGTCAATGAAAGCAACTGCATTACACGAAGTACCGGTGATGGCTAACTTGCTACCAAGACCTCGTACATCAACTTCATCAAATTTAACACATCCACCACAAGCTTTACAAGCCAGAAATTGCTGTAATCCTGGCAGAAGCAAAGAAACATCAAATATCCTGTTTTGAATAACATTAGGTTCTAAATAATTAGATTTTAATTTTTGTCTAGACCTAGACACAGGAATTTCTGGCTGTGTAAATGATGCTGAAGTACCTGATGAAGCTTGCACAGCAGATCTTGGACACCGTGCCCTAGATGATAAAGGAACTGTATCAAGCTTAGGTGCTGAAGTGATTGCTGTTGCTCGTTCTGGTTGTTGTAAAGATGTTGATGTCGATGCTGATGCTGAAACTTTCTTTTGTTGGTTCAGATTAAAAATCTTTGAGCTTCTCTTTCTTCTTCCAAATCTTTTTCTATCTGATGATCCTGGAACTTTATTTCTGGAGTCTGGACTCGTCTTGATCACAAATTTTATAATTGTGCACTATACTTCTTGATCACAAATGCTATCAATATTCTAAAATTAATTACTTAATAATATTGAGCAATGCAGAAGAAAAGTATAAAGTATCAAAATTCACAGCAAGTATTATTGCTCTTGAATCCTGAACTGTATCGTAAAGCAGGTGTCTAGACGAATAACCTTTCCGAAAGAATATCGCACGGCCCAGTCGATAAGCGCCAAATTCAAAATTCGTTACTTTCATAACTTTATTTCTTAGCGAATATTTGTGTCTAATTGGTTTCTTACAAAGGATAATATATAATAACATGTTTTTTTAATAAATTTTCAGTTTAAATAAACAAAAAAGCGCAAATATTAGGACTTTGCAAATTTCTAATATTGCATAATTTTGCTCATTTTATTCATATCTTTTAACGAATTTTGAATGCATAATAGATATTTTTATTATATTTTACGTACAAGTATCATAAATATATCATATATGAGAAGCAATAAAAGCGCTAAAAATAATCATCTTCAGTTACATAGCACTGACAAATAAAAGCGCGGAAATTACGGTTTTTTTTAAATAAGCTATTCCCATGCCTTCAGTTTTTAGTCTGCAGCTTTCCAACAAATTTTTTTTTTTTTTTTGCAAAAGGGACTTCAACATCGTATTCTACAGATAATTTCCTATGAAAAAAGTCAATAAAAAAAATCGATTTTTATAAGATTTTAACTCAGGCATAACCCCTTAATTCGTGAACGTGAGATTATAACGTGTACGTGAGCATTTACGATATTAAGCGAACAACAGAATCTGTGCTGAAGAATGATATCATAATAAATTCTGTTTGAAAATGCTGGGCAGAAGTTAGTTTTAGGCAGGGAAGATCTACTTTGCTATTAGTAAATGAGTTAGGAATCAATTATTAGACGTAGATTTAGAATGAGTGAGATAGTGTTATCTTCAAAATAAAATTTTAAATATAATGCAATCCAAAAATATTGGTTAGTATTTCGCGTATCAAATTTGATGAGTGATTCTTCGATCTATGTTTTATTATGTTCGTCAATATACGTCAAGATTCACAAAGAGAATTTACTTTACTGAGTAAATGAGAAATCGACATCCATGCTCAGGACAAAGTAGACAAAGGGACAGGAATAAAGTATGAGCTTGAGATATACATTGGCATTAGTGAGATTATTTTAAAAATAAACATTCATATTCTCTATAATCCATTAAAATTTGTTGATTATTCGGACTTTAAATATGAAGCATGATCCGTAGGTGTACGTTTTACTATATATGACATGATTCAAACAGGAAGACCTATACTTTGCTGCGTAAATGAGAAATCGGCGTCTATGCTTTAGAAAAGTAGACTACTATGAACCACATAGCAAAGAGTCAGAAGTAAAGTATTAGCTTGAGATCTAGATTTGTCATTAGTGATATTGTGTAATTTTAAAAATAAAATTTTAAAGTTTGTACAATCCATTAAAACTGCTTAATCGCTTGGGCATCAAATTTAATACATGGCCTCATGGTGTACGTTTTGTTATTTTCATCAGAATAGGTCAGGATTCACAAAGAGAAAGGTCTATTTCGCTGAGTTAAGGGGTTATGACAGGGTTAAAACCTAGAAAAAAAAGAAAAATTATTAGTGCTGTAAAAAATAAACATATGTAGGTGCTCTAAAAACTACATTTTTCATTTGAAATCTAAGTATAATACATTACTTTTATGCATAAATAATGAACTCAGCTATACTTAAAGAAACTATCTGGCATACCTTGATTTGCTTTTGGTACTCAAATATATATACACCCAAGTATATTTGGTGGGACGCGCATATCATACTATGTGATAATAGAGTTAGATGCTGAAAATAAAATAAAATTTTTCGTTACCTATGCATAATCAAGTTAAGCTTATGAATTACAGTTACATGCAATACTTACAAATATTAAATACACTTCAAGTTGTTGAAAAGCATACAAAACAATAATCCAGATAGATAATATAAACTTCCATCTTGCTGGCGTGTACCCGTATACCTAAAAGCAAAAAATAAACAAACAAAGAAAAAGCTCATTATGGAAACAATTATTACTAATTAATTTCCAATACTTTGTAACACTCGTTTTCGCGCAACCGAGTGTTAAGTATCGGCCTTGTTCCCGGGAATCTCTCCTCGAATATCCCGGTAGGCGGCAGACACTGTCCTTCAACGTCAGAGCCTCGCGGCTCCTTTCCATGAGACTCACTGCGGGAACAAGGCGGAGGTGGTGTTGCCGGCACTAAGTCGAAAACGCGCAAATATTGTCGCGTAGAGTGGCTAGCTCAGCCGGACACTTTCGGTAAGGAGAGAGGGTGGTTCGGGGTGATAGAAATACACCCATCTAACGAAGAGCTCTCATTTATTAGACGACACTAGATTTACATAAATTTCAACAGATAAAGAGGGAGTCTGTAGGTAGCACTAACAAATTATTTCACGTGTTGACAATTTAACTCGCGTAACGTAGCCACAAATGTGATCCGCAACTCTATACTACTGGATCTCCGCACTCTATATTAACTCCTAATTACTTCGCGAAGGTATCCGCGCACTTAGTTATCTAAATCGCTGGTAGCCCTAAGTCGGACGGTCTAAGGCACACATTCACACTCGTCACCACGACGCACAGACACGCTTTGCCCGAGGACAAAATCCTACATTCGCACTTGGTCTCACAGCGACCGTTCACTCAAGCTTAACCTATGATAGCTCTCAAACACTCCTCGCCCGAGTGCTACCGCGTAACCTATGTTAGGCCGAGAGCCTGCCCACGTTCCAACGACTTACGGCACCTCTCGCTCCTCTACGCTATCCGCGAACGTCGGACGAATACCCTTGTACTCGCCGACGTAATTTTCCACCGCACTCACGATACACTCTACTGATATAAAACAGGTAGCCCCGAAGCTAATGTCGCTATCACTCTCGATATTCGACCAGGTAGCCCCAACCCGAGGTAGCACGCACTCGCAGATATACATTCTTAATACTAATCTTAATTAAGGCGAGACACCGTAGTTAGCTGAGTTAGCCGCACTGGTGTTCGCGTTCAAGTTGAACAAAGAACGTCGCGTAGAAAAGGTCGCGCGTGGAACTGCGCGCACGCCCGCGAGGGAAACTTAGATTGTTACTTCAAAACGACTCACCGACCTTTATCCTTCCCTGTCCAGTTGTCCACGCCAACAGGATCCTGACAGGTAGCAAAGATATCACAAGTAAAAGTACAAAGAAAGAAAGTCCCTCAGGAGAAGACGGCGAGTTGTCCGAGCTGGAGCGGCCGGGGCAGGAGAATGCCGGCTCGCGCGCTCGTCGCTTGCCTCGCGCTCCCGCTCTCCCGTGCCGCCGCTCCGCGCGCGCTCCCATTGGTCGGATCGCCTTGGACGACGGCCCCGCACTCTCGCGCCGCAACAGGCTCGTTCGCCTTACGCGTCGTCGACCGCCGCGCAGGCGCGCTAGCCGCTTCGATCATCAGCGGCGCTGGAGCAGGTAGCCGCGAGATTCGAATGCTCGTTGCAATAGGTAGCCAGCCAACACACAGATAATTCGCCCGCAACCGAGGTAAAGCGTAAATTACGAAGTACAAGATAACTCTCGGCATATCCGTCTGCCTAGGCCTTTGGTTCTGGAGTACGCCTGTTATCAAGTGCGCTGAAGCTACTGTTTTACTTCTGACGTTCGTGAGAGAGCAACCGTCACGCTGGTCCTGCGCATCAGATGCTCACGTAGGAAACTCCGTCGATATTCATCATCAACGTTCCAACAGTTTACGATGATGAACGGTTGAACGCTCTGGGTGAATCTGGATATCCATTGCGACGCCGGAGATAGACATCCTCTTTCGCTCATTCCTCCTCTCGCCCGTGAATGAGTGTCGGAGAAGTCCTCGGTATTTTCCTCCTCTCGCCGCTATCTCTCCGCTCGTCGCGTTGTTGCTCAGAAGAAAAACATACGCCATTACCACATGCATTCGGATCTCATTCATTCGGCCTTGAGACGCTCTACCCCGACAGCTCGAGTCCCAATGTGACGTGGCGACATTTTGCCACGTTACAACTTATCTGAATAATTTTTGTACTGTGCAGAAGCTCTTGCACTTTTACAACACCTTACACCACTGAGGTTATAAGCATTGTTACAGCAGCTAGCAGACTAACTGCACTGATCTAGTGTCTTGGATGAAAAACAGCTGTTTGGCTGCTTTCTGCTGCTTTACAGAAAATTCTACTATACCGATTAAATAGTAATCTTCATTCTCGACCGGACGCTGTGAGGCACAACTTGTTCGAGTGGCAAATTCAAATATGTTGAATGCCTTTACTTTAACAAATTGAGTTTAGTATATATATAACCCTATAACCCCTTAATGTGTAATTGACTTCTATGCTTTACAAAAAGTAGACTTTCTGCTGTACACAAAATTACCAAATCTCTCAAATATTATAAAACACGAGTTAAGAAATCAGGAATAAACCATAAGATCTGGATTTGGCTTTAATGAGATAGTGTCATTTTAAAAATAAAACTTCAAATTTTGTACAATTAATAAACTCGATACATGACCCCTCTATATGTTTTCTGACGTCTCTGCTTTAAAGCAAAGTATACCTTTCGAGTTCCACAAACTTATCAAACTTTTCAATTATTACAAACTATATACTATATATCACATATGTTAGATCTGAGCGTAGTTTTAGTATGCAAATAATGACATTTTTTAAAGCAAAATTTTACATTCAGTGTTTTTGCAGTATTAAAATTACTATTTTTCATAAGAAGTTGAATACTTGATTGACTCTCCAAAACTTGAATTCTATTTTTTGGTACTGTTTGTGCTGGCGCAGCACGTTTAAAAAATTGCGGTGCTTTTATTAAGGGATTCGGTTCGGTTATGACAAGGTTAACGGTCGAAACGAAATTTTTTTTTGTTAAAAGCTCTAAAAATGTTATTATTTATGCAATCCTAATGAATTTTATTTTATTTTGAAGTATTCGTTCAGGTTTCCAATTTAAGTTATTGAACTCCTATCGTGTTTTATCTTTTAAAATTGGTTAATTGCTTACACTTTAAGCTCAGTACTTCGACTCTTTGGAGTGTATTTTATAGTGTTTAAAATTTTCAGAGAGTACACAAGATATACATTATTTTATAAGTATGATTTTGAGTATACACGTTAAACAATACCGAAAGCCTTTACAGTAACTCATGGTAATTATGTCTATGTGAATATGTTCAAATGGATGGGCTAACGTCTCAAACTGCTGTATCGGGGCTGAAACGTGTCAAGTCACTTTGCATCGCTGGCACGAAATACATGTGCGCGTCCAATCTTTACAATCTTTATTCAAGGAAGGCCATACGAATTGCGATGTAACGAGCTGTTGCGTAGTGCGTGCGCCAGGGTGAGAAAGATTGTGTACAGAGTGAAAAACTGCGCGACGCAGAGATGTTGGAATAAAAGGACGTACGGCGTCGCTCGTCGTATCACAATATAAATACGCGTTATACTCGGAGAAATGTACCTTTTTTAGCTTTAGTACGGATTTCTCGTCGGTGAGTAAATCGCGTAATTCTGCCTCGTTTTTCTATGCCATGATGAGGGTTTCGTGGTCGACGGATGATGCGATGGCTCCAATGCGAGACAAGACATCTGCCGCGAGGTTTTCTGAACCTTTGATGTGACGGATATCGGTAGTAAATTGGGAAATGTAATCGAAATATCTGAACTGTCGCGGAGAACATTTGTCTAATTTTTGATTAAACGCGAATGTAATCGGTTTATGATCTGTGAAAATCGCGAAGGTTCGTCCCTCAATCATGTGTCCGAAATGTTTGACTGCTCGATATATCGCGTATAGCTCGCGGTCGTACGCGCTATATTTTCGTTCCGCGGTGGTTACTGATTTTGTGAAAAAGGCTAAAGTTTGCCACGCCTTGCCTACGTATTGTTGCAAAGCTGCGCCGGTCGAAATGTCGGACGCGTCGACTACTATGCTCAACGGTGCGTTGGGCTCCGGATGAGCAAGCAACGTCGCGTTTGCGAGTGCGCTTTTTGATTTTGAAAACGCGTCGCGCGCTTCCGTCGACCATTCGACGGGATGGTTATCCTTTTTCGAGCCGTCTAACAGCTTGTTCAAAGGTGTTACTCCGAAAAGGCATTTCCAGGGGTTGATTACTACAGGCAGTGTCGATTAAGGAGGGAATAGTAAGAATAACTACGTGTGCGTATATAAGTGATATATACAATAGTAACTTTATTTAATATGAACTTGGTTGCTTCGTAGTCGTACTCGGTGTGTCTCGTGCGGGCAGCGAGCGACGTACTAAGCTGTTTGCAACGAGAGCTGAAGCGAGAGTCTCGGTGCTCCGCAAAACGATTTGCAACTACACCTCGGTGCAATAAAGCCCCTCGATAAACGGGAGTGTGAGAAAAGAGGTCCATACCCGAATACCGAGAAGAATAAATGCAGCCGAGGGTAATTAAGAGCGTAAGCGGAGACAGGCGCGCGCTTTCCAAAAGCATGCGGATTACATTTTATTACTTTATTTTGAAGGAGCCCGGAGCAGTTATATTACAGCAATAATCGAACAACTGTCGTTGTATTATTGCAATAATAAACGACAGCTGCAGGAGGCAAAAGGGACCCTATAACCCTATAACTTAATCCACTCAACAAATCAAGTTTATCAATTCGAGTCATTATGGTAGTACGTCTGGAACTAGATAAACCCACACTGGAAAATCAAGTTCGCGATCTTACCAAAGCGGTTGAGTTCCTCATAAAAATGAACTCGAGCAAAATCGGAAAATTCAGGCTCTCGAACGAAATTTACTTAGAACACATGAAAACATTAGCATAATCGATGAGAGAACGCGAGATGTCAAAAATCATTTAAAAGACCACTTCGACGACTATGAGAAACAATCCCAAAATATCATAAAGCGCGACGAAGAATTAGTCCAAGTAATTAGAAGCACAAACGCGAAATTGTTGGATTGCAATAAGAGAATCATGAAATTAGAAAACGATCTCGAAGGGATCACATTAAAATTAAAGAATCTGACTCTGTAAAAGATTCAGGATCTAGGTAGCTCCTCGCTCGCAAAATGGCTGAGAATAACCCGGCACACCATCGTCGGTATGCCCAGGCATTTGAGGATTTGCGAGCGGATAATCCCAACCAAATCGAACTCACCTGGCACCAGGCTGTGAACGAGGAGTTCCAGATCCTTCAACAGAATCACGGATTATTAGAAAAACGGGTCGAAAATATCGAAATCAAATCACCTTCTGTAGACAAAGCTCGCCCTCGCAGGAAAAGCGGATCCAGTCATACCGACGATTGAAGCACTCGCGACGAGCTTAGAAAAATTCAGTATCGAATTAGAAGCCATAAGAAGTCAAAACGCAGATTTCCAAGAACGAGTTGATGTAAGCGGGGTGCTCCCGGGGTTAACGCAGGCGAGCGCCCTTAGAAGGGCGGCGTGCGAACGGAGTGACGTCACGCTTACACCGTGGCTCGGTGACGGAGACAACGGGGACGCTGTTGGGCTGCTCGTATGTGGCGGTGACTCCGTCGACTCTCGAGTGAGTCTAGGCGAGAGAGAGCTTGCCTAACTTGGTGCTGGCTGCACCACCCGGTCGCAAGGGGGAAAGGGGGAGTAAACTCCCCGGGTTTGTGTTTGAATTATGTTGCGGAGCCAGTCCAAGGGACCGGCTCACACAAAAATTGGCTTCAGGCGATTATGAAAGCGCCCCGCCCGTAGCCGAAAGGCACGCTTCCTTGCCTCCGCGAGGAGACGAAGGGATCAGCGCAGGAGCGGCATGTCTACCGACTCCACGCTGATGACCCGGGGAACTGAGCGCCCGGGGGGAAGAGGGGCTGTCCTCTTGCGCACCCTTAGAGACGGCAAGAAGCCGACTCTCTTCGGCGCAGGCTGCTTCGCCGCGATCTTCTTGATCACGGAGTTGAGCACCGTGGGCGGCTCGCTCGGCTCCAAGAAGCGGTAGGTGGCGGAGAGGGGTCGCTGCGGCAGGTCGGCTGTTGGAGGTGGCTGCACGGTGAGCACCTCGAGCTCGAGGCCCTCCTCATGGCCAGGTCACTCAGCCGAGAGCGTGTCGTCCAACGGTGAAATCTTCACCGGTGGGCGATGGGCGACGGCCGGTCTTGGCGTCCTGAAGGCGCCCTGATGCTCGCTGGAGTCGTCTGCCCCTCGAAGTCTGCAGGTGGCGGCAGTCGTCTGCACGGCGCTGTCGGCCAGAATCCTTTCTGGTGGTGGCGGCGGTGCTGCCACAGCTGCTCGACCCGCTGCTGCTGCTGCTGCTGCTCGAAGCTGGTGTCGCAGAAAAATGATCTCCCGGTTCGCCTTCGCCAGATAAATCTGGCTGAGCTCGAGCTCGGCCTTCCAGTTCTCTAGCAGAGACGGACGGCATGGGCAGTTGGGTAAGATAGAGGAGGATTAAATAAATAAAAAGAATTATTTATTTAAGAGTAGCCTTTATTCTGCGGACCAAAAATCAAGAGCAATTATGGCACAGTGTGAAACACCCGCTATGCTGCTGATACAGAACTATCTCTACCCTGTAGGAAGGGGAGAAGAAGTGACAGGCCTCGGAGCGGCCAGTCTACTTATAGAGCCGGAGTCCCATCTTTCATGTGGACTGCCGAAAATCCGGCCGCCGCCGCCTAGCGGCCGCGCGCGGTACTACCGGCGCTCGACTCTACTATACATGCTAGCGGGTTGCGGGGCGACAGGCGCTCGACTCTACTATACATGCTAGCGGGTTGCGGGGCGACAGGCGCGCCGGATTGCGAGTTCTGCCTGTCAAAAATTGGTATAATTATATCTTCAACTTTTGCTTAAGCCATTTCGTATTCACTTATTTTTGTGTAAATTTCGTTTCTCAAAACACAAACTTCCTTGGTTATTTTTATAACTTTTTTCAAAATTGTCTTTCTAATTTTTTCACTTAGTGTTTCCTCATTTTCTTCGATCATTAATTATTTGTGCAAATTCATAAAATTTTCCATGTGCTCTATCACATTACTTAAACACGGTTTATGTGTGCCGACCGTAATTTCTTCGCATCACACTTTTTTCTACAATTTTTCACAAAAATGTTTTTATCAGTCTGTTCTAGACTACTTTTAATTGTTGTTTTCACTTATATTTCTTTTTGAACTCTTCTCAGTTCAATTATTTTTCAGTGGAACACTTTTGTATTTTACACGTGGCTCTCACACCTCACTAGCACATTTTAATATGTCTTACTGCACTTTTTTAAAAAAGTCACAATAAGGCATAAAAATTTTCCAACCACGCTCTGCTACCATGTTGGAGTGGTGGAAAATTAGTGAGGTTATTTACTAATAATAAGTAACTTTATTATAATGTGTGATGTGTCGTCGGACACGACTGTCTCCTTCCGAGACTTATAAGCGAGAGAGAGAATGAGAGCGAGTACAGTATATGCGAGCGGTCTTCTCTATAGTGTATATTTATATATGCGTGTTTACATACTCGCGTATTCGCGTTTTCGGAGTCGCGCTTGTCTCGATGAACAAAATCATATATATACAAGAGATGGCGCGACCAGTATTAATTCGTAGAACAGCAAGCAAAGAGTATAATATTTATACAATATTCAACAGATATATACTTTTATACAGTTTGTGGTGCAGACGACGATTACAATAACAGAGTGAGACAACGATGACAATAACTGAGTTTATTAATATATCAGCAAGAAATTCTATTTATTAGTAATTATAAAAATCAGTGTAAATAAAGTAAAATTTAACCTAAATATATATTTTATAAAAGCAGTGTTATTTTAAAACTGTATTTTTTGTATACATTAGGGTGACAGGAATCGGCCACACGTTTGAAAACTGAATGTCTCAGAGTCTCAAACGATGGAGGAGAGTCCGTGGAGTCCATTGCACTTTTCATTTTTTCTAAAAAGTTATTTTCCAGCCCTCTCCGTGAATTTAATCATTCAAATGGAAAATAACATGGGGCAAGCAGGTGCTTTTCGTTTTCTTAAAATATCTCTGTAAATAATAATATTTCGGTATTCATCCTTTCAAATGTTACTACTGAGTTGTTGACAATTGCTTAAGAAAAATCGGATTTGCAAAAAGTTAATAACTGTAAAAGTTAACAGGTGAATTTTTGGTCAAAAATGCCGGTTTTTGAAGGCTCTTTAAGGCATCTTAGAGAGCTCCTAGAGCATTATAATTTTGACACAACACTGGTATACTCATGAACAAGTGATTGATGGAAAAATTTTTAGCAAGAAGTATTAATAACAGTGCAAAAACTCAAGTAAAAGTGACGGCTTCACTTAGAAAAAGTAGGTGAAAGCTGTAAATTTTTTTCAAGGGATAAGCTGCTACGATACCTCTTCCTGCTGCACAGAAACGGAACACGTGTTTGACGAAAACCGTCGTTCTCGGTCCGGTCACTTTTTTTCACAGTAGGCACTACGAGTACATAGGATAACCCATGAGCCAACCCTGCCATAAAGTGACCGTCCTGTATTTACGATTGGGAGAGTCTGCCATAATGAGGCTTATTGTTCCATTTGACTTCTCGTTAAGTTTTTCAGCTATTTCGCTTCTCTAGGTCAAGCATTGCTACGGAACTTTGTAATCGACGGAGAGGGCTAAAAAATAACTTTTTGGAAAAAGTAAAAAGTGCAATGTACTCCACGGACCCTCCTCTATCGCTTGAGACTCTGAGGCATTCAGTTTTCAAACGTGTGGCCGATTCCTGTCACCCTAGTATACGTACAATGTACACAATCAAAAATACAATCAAAAACAAATGGTTTACAATTAGATAAGTATTTGGTTTTATTTTTATAAATATAAAATACAAATAAATAATATACAATACATGAAGGATTCATGAACTGATTCTTTGTTAAAATATATCCTTTTATTTTTCAGGTTTTTTTACTATTAGATTATATAAAGAAATAACTATTCTGTGAAGTGACAGCTAGTAAAGTGTTAAGAATTCACCTTTCAAGCAAGTTTCTACATTCTTGAAGTGGATATGTAATTTTTTCTATCGTCTCCTGGGAGGTAGACTCTCAGGCTGTTCGTCGAAAGGAATTCTTATGAATAGCTAGTGAAAGTGTTTTATTTTGCTGGATTTTAGAGATTATTCAGTTTATATAATAGAGAATATTCTTACTTGATGCAACAGTAATGTTTTATACAATAATCAGCATGTGTATATTATAAACTTACTCTGTTAAAACAAGCTTTTATAACTATAGCAGATTTTAAATCAGGCGAAGACCGAAATATTCAAAATGTAGCTATCGTAACTAGTGGATAATTACTTATTTCAATTATATTCTTCGCTCCCATTTCTATATGTAGTCATTATTATAGTACTGATTAAAATCTATGGATATTTTACATACATTTTTTAGTACATTAATACAGTAGTTATTATATATAAGCTCTGGTCTTTGTAACCATGTATTTTTTGCAGATATTTATTCCATTTTTAATGGGACCAAATGGAAGTTGATATTATATATATATATATATATATTTTATACTTTCTTTGATATTATGCTTTAACAGTAAATTCAGTATATATAAATTTTATGGCTGTGATGAATAAATATTTAACGATGAAAGTAAATTAGGTTGTCAGCTATAATACAGAGTGTAAATAATAATAGAAAACATTGAACGTAATTCAACACAGTGCACCAAGATAAAAGACGTTGAAAGATTCATAGTTTGCACTTCCAACGCCTTTTTCACATACCCCAAACTCAATATAAATAGTTTAACGTACCACATAGTAGTTTAGCATAGGGGTCTGTCAAATAACAAAACAAGCAAATAGTTAACTTAATAGACAGGCACCCCAAAAGCATTATTAATATCCCATATTGGACCCACAAATAAAACTTTCAAACTATAATTTAAAAAAATTAAAGCAATGCACTTGCACGAAGCATTGAGTTCATAAGTATTCCTCTATTCGTGCACAAACAAAACTTGGTCGCCAAATGTCATTATCAATTCCATAGGCAATAAAACAAATAATTAAGCCAACACACAAACTAAATTCAGTGTGCACAATTATTGAGACCCACTATTTACACATCAAAACTTAGTCGAACCCAGGAAGAGCAATCTGAAAGAGACGGCCTTTGCTCCAAATAACCAACTCAATCAGATAGGTCTGACATAAACATACACCAATAAGTCCATTCAAATCCAGGAAAACAGCCAAACAACACAAAACACTATAACATAAATTAAATTATTATGTGAATTATATTATCATGTGAATTATTATTAAATTATTATGTGTAGGAAAAAAAGTGAAAATTTAATTCATAACTACACCATTTTTTGCTTGTTCTCGACAAATCACACTTGAGATCCACAAATTCACACAATAATTATTGAAAAACACCATAGTGATTTACACTTATTCACACATATACATAATTTAGAAACTACAAAAAGTCAAAAGCACTGGTCAAGTCATGTAAATTAATTAAATATGTTTATTAAAACAATCTACAAAACTGTTGTACTTCTCACTACAAAAAACTTTAGCGAAATCTTGTGCACTAGCTTCGGCATACCATTCCAGGGGAGACGTCAAAATCCTCTTAAGACGTAACACACAAATTTCGAAGCAGTATTGACCCAGTGACCTGAAAACAAAAAGACAAAATTCTTTTAACAAAGCACCGGTGCTTTTAATCAACAAAAAGTCTCAATAATTTAAATAAAAAAAAATAACTTATCTGACTCCAAACAGCAATGATCGACCAAGGGAAAGAACAAGTTTCCGATCACCACAGTGTACAAGTTCCAAAAGAAATCACTCCTCGGAGTAGCTGACCATCCATAGTTGCTTCTGAGTACGAGTTTCGATCCCGTAGCAACAATTTTAAAATACTTTAGCAGCGACAAAGTTAACCACGCGAGAGGTTAAACACTGACGGTATAGCAGCTAGACGTAATGTCGATAACCGCAGGACTACAGAGCGACTTACCGACGCCACAGACTGAGCACGCGCGCACACTTTTAGAACTAGGGCGCTAGTGACAAACTAGTACCACTGCCGCGGCCATCTTCAGTGAGCATATGCACATTAATTTTTAAATTTATAACTTATTCAGTTGATGTCAACTATTCTTTGTAATTTAGGTATTACATGCCTTTTAAAAGTAGTGAAATCCTCCCCCCCCCTCCCACAAAAAAACCTTTTCAAGGTAAAAGGCTGGCAAGTATAAGGTCGTTTCTTCATGTAAAACTTGAAGATTAATTTTGCAACTCTTGATATCTTGTTGTAAGAGATATGTATTTCTCGCATTCATATTTACCGCGTCGCGACATATCATCACGTGACCTCGGATTAAATGTAACGGTCACAGCGCCGAAACCGACCCGAGGCGTAGCGACGCTATCAATCTCGGAGCAGATCGCCGGAGACCGCGAAAGCGGGCAGTCGAATTGTTATAAACTTGGAACAGTTAACTCTTTATTATACCACGACACTTTTGTGAATAAACTATATCTTTCCTTCATTTTATCTACGGTCTTTTATTCACTACCTTCAGACAAAATATCTCAATGTCACAAAAATTCTAAGTGTTTTCTCTATCTATACAGTTATTTCATTATATTAATCAAAGTTAATTTTTAAACTCTCGATATCCCTTATGTGGTGAAAATTCAAAGTGCTTATTCTAAAAGTCTATTTTCATTATGTAAATTAAAGTCAAACTTTCTATAATAATGTAAATAATATTCTAGCAGGTTTATTGTGTACGTTTATTACTTTTCCCTTAGTAAAGGTTGATAAGAAATGTGATTATAATGCAATGATTAAAAAGGTATTTCTAATTAGTTCAACAAATAATTATGTTAACATATGTGTCTTCTTTTACCTCGTAAATGAGTGAATCACAGACACTGAAAGAACATGATGCTTATACATGAAGCTGAGTAACTTGAAATTTTCATCTATCTATATCAATATGACTGCGTAAACATATTTGCTTGAAGGATCTGTTGGACAGACTACCATTTCCTTAGTGTTTCTTCTCTATACCTTGATTTTACATAAATTTCAATTTTAATATAGCAAAAGAAAGTTATGATATCAATAAAGAAATTGGCAAGTTTTTGTTATAAGAAGCAAATGAGTTGATATAAATAAATAATTGTTTAAATCGGAGAAGGATTATAAATATATATGTATTCATCATTATAAACACTCGACCAAATTGTGACATGTGAAAAGGTGGATAGCCTGTGAAAAGGTATTGTCGGTAGAATTGTCGGAATAACTGCGATTGCCGTCACGTCCTGCGCATTCCAGCTGACGTTTAATGACTGATCACTCTTACGCCGTATATACTGTGGGCGGTTAGGTCACCGTACTTCCGGTAAATAGAGCGTTCCGTGATCGGTGACAAACATGAGCGAAGCATAGCACTAATTCGATATTATTCAAAGTTCAATAGTATCCGAGTGTACATATAGGAATGATGTTCTTACATGACATTATCACATTAAAAATGTGCCCATAATATATTATAAGATTGTTTCGCATTATGAAAACTTTTTCGATTATTTATGGAAGCAACGAGCGGATGCACAATCTACTCTATTTAGTAATTCAGTAAATGTGTTGCTATCCTTATTTCATGAAAAATCTATGTCCAAGATTTAAAAAAAAACAGTAACAAATTCTAGCATGTAGAACGCAATTTTTTTTATGGAAAAACTTGTCCTCCCGTCCTATCATAGATAATCGATGAACTACTAAATGTCAGTGTAATCAACAATCTCATAAAATTTTTAATATACTTATAATATATGTTTATATATAATATTTATGTATAATATAATATTATGTTAAACTGTGAGAATGATAGCCTCAAATAAAAATTGTAGTTCTATTTTTTTTATGAAGTATGGATATAAAACTAAAATATAAACATAAATGTTAATTTAATATTTTTTAGCTTGATTTATTTCCGAACTTTAATGATAGAAATTTATTTTATAACATTTTTGTAATACATAATAATAATTATTTTTATTGAACATCTTGAAACGATTCGATAATAATAACATACTTTTGTGAAACATACATACAAATACAAATAACCAAAAATTGTGTTTACAATGATTACAAGATGAAGTTTGAATTCTTCAAAAATTGGTTAAGAATAGTAGTAAATACATATAGAATGAAAAATCCGATACGAGATTTTCTAACAGTGTTTTGTTAACAACAAATTACATTGGATAACCATGCACAATTTTAAGATAGTACCCATCGGTATCTATTATAGGACGGGACGGCAAGTTTTTCCATAAAAAAAATTGCGTTCTACATGGTAGAATTTGTTACTGTTTTTTTTGAAATGTGGGATCGGTTTTTTGTATGAATTAAATCTTATATTTAATTGCAAATGATCGTCTTGGACATAGATTTTTCATGAAATAAGGATAGCAACACATTTACTGAATTACTAAATAGAATAGATTGTACATCCGCTCGTTGCTTCCATAAATAATCGAAAAAGTTTTCATAATGCGACACAATCCTGTAATATATTATGGGCACATTTTTCATGTGATAATGTCATGTAAGAACATCATTCCTTATGTACACTCGGATACTATTGAACTTTGAATAATATCGAATTAGTGCTATACTTTGCGCATGTTTGTGACCGGTCACGGAACGCTCTATTTACCGGAAGTACGGTGACCTAACCTCCCACACTAAATACGGCGTAAGAGTGATCAGTCATTAAACGTCAGCTGGAATGCGCAGGACGTGGCGGCAATCGCAGTTATTCCCACAATTCTACCGACAGTATCTTTTCACAGGCTATCCACCTTTTCACATGCACAATTTGGTCGAGTGTTTATAATGATGAATACATATATATTTATAATCCTTCTCCGATTTAAACAATTATTTATTTATATCAGCTCAATTGCTTCTTATAACAAAAACTTGCCAATTTCTTTATTCATATCCTAACTTTCTTTTGCTATATTAAAATTGAAATTTATGTAAAATCGAAGGTATAGAGAAGAAACACTATAAAGAAATGGTAGCCTGTCCAACAGATCCTTCAAGCAAAGATGTTTACACATTCATATTGATATAGATACATGAAAATTTCAAGTTATTCAGCTTCATGTATAAGCATCATGTTCTTTCAGTGCCTGTGATTCACTCATTTACGAGGTAAAAGAAGACACTATATTAACATAATTATTTGTTGAACTAATTAGAAATACCTTTTTAATCATTGTATTATAATCACATTTCTTATCAACCTTTACTAAAGGAAAAGTAATAAACGTACACAATAAACCTGCTAGAATATTATTTACATTATTATTGAAAGTTTGACTTTAATTTACATAATGAAAATAGACTTTTGGAATAAGCACTTTGAAGTTTCACCACATAAGGGATATCGAGATTTTACCTACTCCGCAGAGCGTCAGTAACGGTCGTAATCAAAAAACTAATCGACAATTATATACCGATATACGGCAATCCACAAGCCATAATCTGCGACCACGACACTCAATTCACAAGCAAATAATTCATTAAGGCATTACAAAATGAAAACATTAAAATCACATACTCATCCATACCCGCAGTCAAATATTGTTGAACGGGTACACCGCGAGCTAGGAAGATTCTTTAGAACATTTGTGAATGAAAAACATAAAGGTTGGGTGCGATATGTAACAATAATACAAAATATCATGAACGAAACACATCACGACATAACAAATTACACACCGGTAGAACTACATTTCAACAAAAAACCAGTGCGTATCTGGGAAAAATACATATACCACAAGAAAATGAAAAAATAAGACACGAGACACAAACAACATTAGCGCGCGAGCACGCACACAAAATAGCGAAAAAACGTGCAGAAAACAAAAATAAAAACATCACATTTTACACAGAAAATAGACGATAAACTGCTAATAAAAGCACGAAACATTTCAGACACAGCAAAAGGATAATTGGCAAAATTTTTCGATGTATATGAAGGCCCCTATACAATCAATAAAGTAATCGGTATAGACACATATGAATTGACCGACCCTCGAACAAACATAATACCAGGAAAATTGCATATCAATAACATGTGGCCATACTATGAACCTCGATAAATTTTGCAGCAAAAATTCCATTTCTCCCTCGAGACACAAAACAATCACTGAATAATATTATATGCGTCACCTATTGTAAACTTATTATTTGTAATCAATTTTAAAAAATTGTGTATATATAATCGTCGTTATTCTCTTTTCTCGAAAATAATGGAAATAATAACAAGAACAGCTAGCAGATTCCATTACTCAAAAATAATGTAACCAGAGCGTTAAGACGTACACGGTGACAACACAAACAAATACACACCGGGTACCAAAAGTCAAATTCCTAAGCCAAAACTATTCCAAATTACACCTTGAAGAGCTGAGTCACTCAGAAGCAGCCGAGATGGAAACATCGAGCCAAACAACCTCCTCGACACCTCGCCAGGGCGACAAATTGCTCCTCGGTAGAGCAGCACGTTTCATAAGCCGCCCGGAACGGCGCTTCACGATAGGTCGCTTTACCCAAACACGCGGGAGATGGAAGAGAGTCCCGAGGATGCGCCGAACAAGAACTACAAGCGAGCAAGTGAAACCATGGAAGTCACAAACCCCATGGAAAAAGCCAAAACCATTGGTTCTTGAGGCCATCCGGGGAATAACTCTACCAGCCGAAACATGGCCAAACGACCCGCGCACGCCAAAGCGAGCACGCCAGACCGCCCCGTACATGCCCGACTTGGACAACAGCGAGTTCGCCATCCCAATACCACCACCAACAGCAGCTCACACGGAATGGCAAAAACGAATGGACCAACTGTTCCAAAAAGTGGAAGCGGTAGCAGCAGCAGCAACAACAGCACCGGCAAATGACACCGGCAGACAGGCCTACAATCAAGCGCCAACTCCCGAGGCGTATGACCCACGGGCCCCGCAGTCAGCAGCACAACACTGGCAAGAAGAAGGGAGACGATTACGCAACCAGCAAAAACAACGGAGGCAACAAACAGCATCCTTACCGTCCACACCACCACCACTGCCACCATCATCCCTCATACCACAAGGTGCCTGGTGGTTACTGTGAAGTAGCTAATTATTTTCTTTCTTAGAGTTTCGTTTTATTTTTTACTTTTATAAGAAAAAAAAATGTTCAATTCTATTATTTAAGAGAAAAAACACCTTTTTTGTAACGGTCGCCGCGCGCCCGCCCCGCCACCGACATAAAAAATTACTAGGGCTACCCCCAAAATTTTGTTATGGGGGGGGGGGGACAATGAGACGACCGGATGCGGGAACGCGCCAACCGATAGGCAACCAGCGAGCGCACACGGCGGCGAAGCGTGAAAGCGCCGAGAGGGGAGGCTCTCCGCGGGTATAAGAAGCCCAAAGCGCGGACCGGCAATCATTCACTCTCGGACTGTCTCTCCGAGCGGAAGCTCCCCAGGTTCGCAAGGGGGGTTCCTTCCATTAGTGAACGGCTTGCTCTCGGGCTGTCTCCCCAAGCTCTCAGGCACTCTGCCCCTCGGCCGAGGATGGCGAGCCTTGGGCTCTTATCGGCACGCAAGGAGCCTCCTCTATTAAAACTATGGATTTCTTCACTTAATCCTTTTTCATGAAAAGTTTACCCCACCCTTTTAACCAACACGGAGGATAACCGCTGCTGGGAGCTGTCTCCTACTCCTGCGACGCTGATCCCTCCATCTCAAAGCAGGTAAGGACCGTAGTGCCCCTTCACTGCTCACTGAGGCCGCGTGGCTACGCACTCCCACGCAGCGTTGCAGGGGGCACTGAGCCCCACGCTTGCGGTACCTTTCACATCGGTCCTAATCGTCGGACAGATGCCGAAGGGGAATCCACCGGCCACCACCGGTGTTTGTTGGCGTTTCGGAGGACTCGTACCTTTCCTACCTCTGCCCCTCGCCCTCCTCGGGTCTCGAACTCAGCGTTTCAGCTCATCAAGGTTTGGACCGTTTCAATATCTAAAGCGATACTGACGGTTGGGCAAGTGGTGGGGATAACTAACTGCTTCAGCGTCAATATTTACTAAACTTCTAAAATACTATGGAACATATAGCAAAGGGCTTCGCTCATATTTATAAAAGAGCGCGTGATTTCGGGAAGAGTATTCATTACTCCACCGAAGTTGGAGCTAGAAGGAGCAATACGTTTCCTAGCTAGCGGAAGCACGCGGAGAAGCGCTGGCGCTCCGGAAAGCCCTGCATACGGAGCATTGAGTCTCCCTTAGAGAATACGATTAAATGCGGATATACAGCGAAATAAAACTTTTGTGTTTTAAGCCTTATTTGACAATGTCGTTTTAAAAATTAAATAAATATCATAATATTTTAAACAAAAAATTTTATGTTTTCATTTATCAACGATACCCGTATATAGCGAGAAGCAAACGTCCTGTATTAAGTCAGGCCAAGCTCTTGCACATTATGCCATATACTGGACTACATCTTGACTCAATGAGCAGTCCTGATGGGAAATAGTATTTAAAATTAAATGAAATTTTATCGACATCGATTTGTAACCCTTCTCAATTGACTCTGTATCCGAGATATTTTACTTCTGACACGCAGAATTTACTCTTCTCGTTTATATATAGATTCGGGTGTTTTAATTTTTCGTTTTTTATTAACCATTTTTGATGTTTAACCATTTTAAATGGTCTTCAAATGTTTCCGTTACAATAATTAAATCGTCGATATAAGAATAAACATGCAGTTGTAGCTCTGGACCGATCAACAAGTCCACTAGCCCTTGAAAAATTCCCGGAGAATTTATCGTGCCGTACGGTAGTCTTTTGAATTGGAACAATACTTTTCCGGGTACAGCAAACACTCTGATATCTTTATTTTTTTCTTGGAGTGGAATTTGCAGAAACGTTTGATTCAGGTCAATTGTAGATATGTATCTCACCAAACGCAACTTATCTAGAATTGGGCTCATAAGCGGTAAAGGATACGCGTCTTTTTAAATAATTGCATTTGTATTTTGAATGATCAACGAAAATTCATGAGTGAAATGGATACAGCTTTAGAAATTATGAAAAAATTTGATGAATAAAATTTATAAGAATCATCGGCTTTGCAGATATACATAAGAAATAAATTGGATGTAATAAAGTTAAAAGATTTTGACAATTGCAGTTTATTTTTCACAAAATTTCAGAAGACGATCAATGAAAAATGAATTGAAAAATGCAGGAGGAAAAGTTGATGAACGAGAAAAGTTAAATTATATGTTGAGAACCATTACCCGATTCACTAAGCTATTTTGGAGATTTGATAGGTATAATGCAAGAAAGTGATAGCAATTGTGAATTTTTAAATAATAAAATAAATATGTATTAAAGCCAATGTATGACATTTTTTGATTTTCTATGTTCCTCAATACGTTTACAAACACTCCTTTTGGTTTGGCCTACATATGTAGCCGTGCAGTCATTACATTGTAGCTTATATACAACATTCTTTTCCAACTGTTCTTCTTTTTTATCTTTTTCTTTAATTATAATATTACACATGCGATTGTGTGCTTTTGTCACAGTTGTAATATATTTTTCTTTTAAAGAATGTTGCATCTGTTCGTAAAACCCTTGAACATAGGGTAAAGCGACAATGTTTCGGAAATTTGTGTCACCATTGCAACGTTGATATTGTGCATTCGAATTTATTTTGTCAATCCGTTTTTTTTTATATATCTATTGGTAAAGTTGACAGGATAATTATTGTGAGCTAGTCATTTTTTTATAATATTGATATTTTTCTTATGAAAACATGTGTCTGACAACTTAATAGCTTTATCAACAAGATTGTATACCATGGCGATTTTTTGAGATTCAGGATGTTATGAATGATAATTCAAAATTCTACCAGAAAAGGTGGGCTTCGTGTACCAATCAGTCATTATTTTTCCTGGATTCTTTACCAACAGAACGTCTAAGAAACTTATGGAGTTATTTCTTTCAATTTCATGTGTAAATTGTAAACGACTATTGTAAGAATTAAATATATTAAGTGTTTCATTAATCTTTGTTTTTGGAATGCATGTAATAATATCATCTATATAACGGTAAAAAAATATGGGTTTAAATGAAAGTTTTGAGATGCAGTCCGTCTCGAGATCAGTCATGACTACATCAGCGAATAATCCCGAGATCGGAGAGCCCATTGGAGTACCAAAAAGTTGTTTGTAAAATTTATTATTAAATTGAAAGAACATGTTCTCCATAAGTAATTCACATGGAGCTAAGAGCTCATCGAGTGGAATGTCAGATCTTCTAGCTATTCACGTATATCTCTTTTCAATACTACTTTTTACTAACGCTTTGCTAATATTAGTATATAACGATGTTACGTCTAGGCTTAAAATACAATAGTCCGCCGGAACTTTGATATGTTTTATTTTTTCAATTAGGTCATAACTATTTTTTACATAGGATTTCGGCTTAATCAAATTGCTTTGTAGCATTTTGAATAATGTCCTAGAGAAAAAATATGTAGGTGATCCTATTGTTGAAATAATAGGTCGCAACGGATAATCTTTTTTGTGGATATTTGATAATCCATATGCTTTTGCTAAAATCGTATCCGTTTGAGTAAGTTTTTGTCTGCTATATTTATGCCAAGAGAACCACTATTATTCCAGCCATTCAGAAAGCTTTTTACCTTTCCTTGTAGTTTTGACAGCGGATTTTTCTTAATCGTAGTGTAAGTATCTCTGTCTGCTAGAAGAGTCTCCATTTTCTCGATATAGTCGTTTTTGTACATTGCAACCGTCGTGTTACCCTTGTCCGCAAACGTAAACATAATGTCTTTGTGATTCTTAATGAAAACATTTGTTTCTATTAATTTGTGTTTAAAGTTTTTTCTTCTATTGTTTTGTGTCTAGTTTTATTGTGAAAATATTTAATCTTATTTAATAATGTACTTCTAATATTATTTGCAGGGTTTTCTGAAATCCTATTACTATTATTATTATTATTATTAGAAAATCAAAAAATAATGTCATATATGAACACAATAGTAAATTCAACCATAGTTTCAATTTCGATAAAATTGATATAAAGGATATATAAAGTAATTTAAACAAAAGGCTTGTTTCAGAAATGTTACATATTCAAATGCAAGACAATGGTATAAGTAAAATGGAAGTCACACAAAAACTCAGTAACGTGTGCACACACTTATTACACCGTTAGAGAAACAAAACGGATTATAGGCGGCTCTAAAACTTGTACATATGCGGCAGAGCGACTAGCGTGACGTCACTTGTAAACAGACCGCTCGAAAAATCAGCGAGACTCCTCGTTGATATAAAAGCGCTGGCTACACCTATTGTTTCCTTATTATCGAAACAGTAGCTAAGGAAGCCGGAACAATAACAGTATCCGCCTCCTTGCTTCTCGCTCCTCCTTCCCCCGCCTAAGATTGGCTGGGGAAGAGAAAATTGGATTCCATCGCCTGTTGTGCTCCTCTACATATAGGTCGTCGTTATTCACTTATTGTAAAAATTTTTATTGTGCTTATTGATTTATTCAAATAAATATTAATAGTTTCCTGAAGAGGGTGACAGTGTTCACCGAAACGTTGAAGCAAAAGGAAAAATGGTTGAAAATTAATTTTATCTTTTTCCCGATACTTGTCTCAGAGGGATCGATAGACTCTTTTTTAAAATATTAAACAAACACCGAGGGATAGAGCCTTTGAATATTGTGTCACACACATATTCACACATATTCACACATATTTTAATTTCAAACTTTGCATATTGACAGATGATGCCGAAACGTAGGGCAACTATCGCTTGAAATTGGCTTATTCCATTATATTCATTAAGATTCAAGTACTTTTCTACCATACGATTAGTGACGGGTCCTTAGTGGCTATCGGACCTCCTTAAGACATGATCATGTTGCATATAGAATTATAATAAATAATAAAACAGTCACAGGTAGACATGTGGATGTAATTGAAAATGATACCAACTTAATTGCATATCAAGGTAGTGAAAAAAGTGATGATGATAATTATGTTGAGAATGATAATTTTGAAATTGATAAAATTCAAATTATGAAAGGAAAAATTCTATTTCAAATGATATTAATGAAAATGCACGAAATGCTAATGATAATGCAAGAAAATTTTTAAGAAGAGCTGAGCGAGAAGGAAAGAAACCTGACAGATATAATACAAACTTAGCAAATTCAAATTGGATTTATGTAAATGTTGTAAGCGTAAATAGTCTTTTAACTTATATAGAAGCTATAAATAGCAACGATAATGATTTATGGAATGAAGCTATGAATAAAGAAATAAATTATTTAATAAAGAATAAAACATGGAAAGTAGTCGAAAGACCTAAAAATAGATTTGAAAAGGGTATTCATTTCAAATCATAATTTTCGCCATATTTTAACACCTGTAAATAATCATCAAAAGCTAAATTTTCAATATAATTCAAGGTAGCCTCTGCTAATTGCAAGGATTCGCAATTATTTAGAGGATAAGAAACTTTTTGACTTTGAATCTATATTTATCGAATTATTATATATTGCATTGTTGCATAAATGTGTGATGTGTATGTCGAGACATCCACGTTTGTCTGAGATAGCTTATAAATTTTCCGCGCCTATGCTTACTAGATAACCTTGGTTTTCGGATACATTGACTTGAAATCGAATTTACGTTCAAAATGTGTTCTTTACTGGCGCAGACAGCTTTTACATTTTCGTTGAAGATATCCTCGATTTTGTTATCCGAGACCTCGGGGGATGTATTGGAGTCGCATCGGTCTCCTTATGCGACTTCATTTTGCGTTTTTTGTACATTCGGGGCAATTAGTTTTAAGATAACCCACTAAACTGCATTCGAGACATTAAATACCTGGCGGATTGCAGGCAGAACAAGAGTATGTTCCTACGCCTATTTTGCCACATTTAAAACAAATTATCCGTTTCGTGCTTTCAGATGATCGAGAAAATGTCTCGTTTTTCCGCAATTACAGCATAGCGGATTTCGGTACAGTTACGATTACTTCGGTAAACTGCAATTTTTGTAGCGCGTTTCTTAATTCTTCGCATGTTGGAGGTTGGTAAGGGGGAGCCGGATCGTTTTGCATAGGGATAATCGGTGGCGGTGGCGGTGGCGGCGCTGTGGGCTGGCTGTATTTCCCGGGGCGTCTACTTACCCGTTCGCCAGTTCTGTACTAAGATTGTCTTCGTTCAAAGCCAATATACAGTCGTTTATTAACGCTACACTCGTCAATTCGATTGGCTGTATAAACGGAAAGCTGTTGTAAAATATGCGTAGAGGGCAAGAAATTTTTTCTCGTCGTGGCAGAGTTATAGTTCTCGCGGAGAAAATTTCTTTCTGTTATAAAGGGATCGGCACGCCGATGTTTATGAACGCTATCTTGTTTGGGACTTGGGGTGCTCTCATCCCGTAATATATATGAATGGCTACGCTGCTCCACGGTATACGAAAATGAACAGACTATGTTTATGTCTCTATTGTTTTAAATTCGGCTCGAATTCCAAATGGACTGCAGCAGAGTATATACACTGTATCGGTATCGCCCTATACCGTTAAGTGCGTATCCAAAACTGTTATTGATTTATTGCTTTGCGCCCTGTTATCGGCCGGTTCGGACGCACGTGTAGGGCTGTGTTGACCGCGCGCTTGGCAATAGCACGCTCGCCAATTGCGCGCTCGCAGTGTTTATGTCTAAGGATTAGTTTTACAACTATCGCCTCGGTTTCGACGAATTTGTATACCAGCGTAGATGTACTTGAGCGCTCTTGTTCTCAATGAACAAAGTGATTGTCGAGTGCTGCGACTTTCTCTTTCGAAAATTTTCGACTTGAGTCTCTAAATGTAAAATTTTCTCGGACGGATAACTGTGATATTTATTTTCATTTTATTATCCCGATTATTGCAAGGTAGCTAAGGCGTAATTTTAAAGCAAATGTGTATATGATACGTATGTATTTATACGGTAATTATGTTGAAGGCATCCGGGAAAGTGCTCAATTATTTACAACTTACAATTGAATTTGCGGACTAACAGTTGTTCGCACTATAACTCTAATGTAACCTAAGATTATATACTAAACTACACTATTTCTAACTTAATTTCTATCGATTTTTCCTCGTTATTATTCTATAATATTATTACAAGTATTCACGCACACATTTAATCTCTTGAGACGACGGAGTAGACGAGAACGGATTTTAAACTCACTGCCAATTACACAAATATGGGCGCTAGTTGTAACGAATGGTTTTTCGTCGTTAGCCGAGCGTGTATTTAGCAACCTCGCTCCCGTGAATCTGCTCGAGATTACCGGTGGGCGCCAGATACTCCGCGTGAGTGTATCGCGACTCTTTTCACGAGACTCGGTGCAGGCCAGGCGGGATTGCCGACTAATTCAGCCCTAATACAAATGGAAAATGGAAAGAGGGTGGTTCGGGCAATGATTGAATCACGAACTCGGCTACCAATACTGTATTCTCTAATACTTCAATGCCAAACTTACAGCATTATAATAGATAAGCGAGTCAACCGATAAAACAGTAATATTCGCGTTCTCAAGAACTATCCATTAAATCACAATTCAGTCTTAATAACGAATTCTGCAAGTCTACAAACTAAAGGTAGCCAATGTTCGCAAGGTAGCCGACTCTCGCGCCTCTCAAGGTAATTCACACGCTTGACTTCCTGACATCATTCTCGCATCTTTGTCCAAAGGCAACCATACATTCGCACTTGGTCTCCCTGACCACCGTTCGGTCTTTCACCTAAGATCACGCTTGTCACGGTTAGCTGAGACGCGACCTGTCTAATCTACCTCGAAGTCTCGGTCACGACCGCGTCCGACGGCTTACATCGCCCAGAACCTTCTTATACAAAATACTGGTTTCCATAACGCAACGTCTATCTCGAAGGCACGTCCTTCAGAGATGTCCGGAATCACAAGACACAAACTAAGGTAGCTGAGATAACCTATGAGCGCGCGAATATTCAACCTCTAACCATTATGTTCATACGCGAAATAACGCGTGGAACTGCGCACAATGCGGTATTAACCGAAAGCAAGAAATGAAATACAACCCACTGACCTTTTCCTCAGAAGACCAGGAATCCAATTTTCCTCTAAGATATCCACCAAAGAAACACTGGCCTTTAAGTAAACTTTTAGAATCCCTCGGAAAGTGCAGATAAAGGCGCATTTAGCCCAGAACAGCTAGGACAGGAAAGTAACAGCTCGCTGGCTCGGCGCTCGCCTCGACACTTTCCGGCTCCCGTGCCAATAAGCTACGCGCTCTCTCATTGGCCGCGAGCCGACGGCCTCGCGATCGCGCGCCCCAACTCGCTAAGACTATTCACGCTTCGTCGCGCCGCGGATGCGCATAAGCAACTTCGCATACTTATTCGTTGAGTCGCCTTTAACTAATTAATATCGTTATATAATACCACGGAACCCACAAATAAATCCTAGAGTAACTCCCGTCGGGCTCTTGACTTGATTTAACCCTGTTGAAAGAGAACGCGTTCACGCTACAGATTTTGTTCCTAACACCAACATGGATGAGCTGACATCACGCTGGTCTTGTGCACACGACCTCACGTGGGCAGACTTCACCAGCTTGGCACGTGCGACGCCGCGTCTTATGGTCGAACCAAACTAACATAGGCATCCTATATTAAGCTGGTGTATTGTTAATCCACCGGCTTTGATCAGCTTCTCTCCTTGGATTCTACCTTCTCCTTGGCATCTCCGAACCTCAAAGCCAATCGCCGCTATCTTCTCAGCTTGCGGATACCTCTTCGACTCTCGCATAGATCAAAGAAAAATGCGATTAACCTATTACACATTTATTTCATACAGCCGTGAAACGCTCTGCCTCGCTGCTCCGAACCTCTTATAACATGGTAAAATGTGCCATGTTACAATTTATAATATAAAAAACTGACTTTATATTTTGATTACATTTTAATAAGACATACGCACATTATTCCAAATCGCAACTACGTCAGTTTTATTGCTATTGTTGTAAGCTGCCTCTCTGATTATTTTAGGCTCGATCTAGAAGGTTATAAACTCTTCTATAATTCCTGAACCTAAACATTCAATAATTTTTGCATAATTTCGCTATAACTTCTATTTTTCGTTAGAAATAGAGCTTGCCTGAAATTTTCGGATCAACGCAGATACTTTTGCACTGAAAACAGACATCTGTATAAAAGTTTTAGTAGTGTTTCGAACGAGCGAACTTTAAACATTTTTAATTTCAAGACTTGAAATCCAGCTAGGTCTTCAGTAGCATATCGGCGATTCCATGCGAAATCGAAAGGTGAAAAAATAAACATCGTTATATATATGTCTAACTCTGGAAATTTGTTCAGGATACATGTAAAATTTACCATTAATTTTTGCAAGTTTTTTATATCACTTGCATTGGAGTTATAGAGGATCAAAGTTCATGAAATCCGAATTTTCGCATTCTCTGTCTATTTTCTATAATTTGTAGCTCCTCAGCGATGCATCTTTCAACTTAGGAACATAAAACACTTTTTTAAGGTAATTTTGTCTACTTTACAGAAAAAATATTGTTAATGTCATATATGTATATATGTTAAAACTTGCTTACAACCAATTTAAATACTATGATCAGTGAAATTGCGATTTTTATACGGAGTTCGACAACCAAAAAATTCATGAAAATAGCTTTTTAAAATTTGCTAAAAAAAGTTTTGTGTTCCTATGTTGAAAGATGCATCCCTGAGGAGCTAGAAGTTATTGAAAATAAACAGAAATTGCAAAAATCCAGATTTCATGAACTTTAAATGCAAAATCTAAAAAAAATTCATGGTAAGTTTTATATATATCCAGAAAAAATCTTCAGAATTATACGTATATACATCTACGATTATTTTTTGACTTTTCGATTTCGTATGGAATCGCCCATATATATTACACTAAAAGTATTTTTTTATCGACTAAAGAAAATTTTCTAAAATAAATATTACGTACTGTATGGAACTTTGGCATATAAAAGTAAAGCGATGTGCCAGAATTTGATCCCGCGCACCTGAAATCTCTAGATGTGAGCTCTACCACTGAGCCAACAACGCACTGTCATATGCTGAACGCCGTATAGCTCATACGGGCCATTATAATACATTTCTAGCGAAAAACGTTTCCCTTAAGAGTTACAAATTTCTGAAAATACGAAAAAAACTGAACAAGGTTAACATTCTAACTGTGTTCCTCTACAGCTCGAAAACTGTTGGAGGGGAAATCTGAAAAAATTCTGAGAGACTGGAAATATCTCAAATAAACTTATTATATTTTGGGGATGAAAATAATTTTGGTCATTCTATGAGGACGACCCCTATGATTGCCCTGGAACTCCAGCTAGTACTCCTTCCACTTACCAAGGACATAAGGCTAGGGTCTTCAAAGCATGCACCAGACTTTCTGGTATTAGGCTGTACAAGTAGTTCATGGATGAGGGCAGGTGAGGGCGAAAATTACGAAGGGTAACGATTGGAAGGTATTTGACAGGATAAAAAATACTTTTCTCCAAACCATATAAGGTACTCATACTGCAGAGAGCGGAAGGGATCGAGGGCATACACGACCTACTTCAAGGTAGGTGAGGTATGGTTTACGAATGGATCAAAGACCGAGCAGAGCCTAGGGGCGGAAACGTGGAGGAAGAGTGGCACGGAGGCGTACAACCTGGATGTATACACGACCGTTTTTCAGATGAAAATCCGGACTATAATGGAATGTTCTATTTGGTTGAGGGAGGAGAGGGTCAACTGTGAGTTGATTACCATATTCTCAGGCAGCACGGCGGTGCTACTACCACTGAACGCAATCCGCATCAACTCGAAAGAGGTGATGGCGTTCAGACAGTCACTGGAGACGTTGACGAAAAAATGAAGTCAGGTTGGTTTGGGTGCCAGGACACTGAGGCATTATCAGCAATTAAATGTCGGACCGTTTGTCAGGCAGAGGCTCTCACGATGCAAGAGCCATGCCTTGCTGGGTGGCGGCATCTGTTTGTACTAACTCCGTGAGGAGCTATTGAGAAAATGAAGGACGAAGCATCAGATGAATAGTTAGACACCTTTAGCAAATCGGATAGAAATAGGCTCAGATAAACGGTAGGGCTTCTAAAGTAGTATTGTCGGGTGGGGGGAGGGTACCATCTGTACAAGGTGGGACTAAGAGAGGCTGCGGAATTCCAGACGTTGCAGGAGGAGACGACGCTGCACCTTATGTGCCAATGCCCGGCATTAGTGGGCACGAGGTATAGGGAAGGGGGGGCGGGTATCCTTTGTAAATGTGAGATTTATGTGGACACAGAAGTTTCGCTCGATATACAGAACAGGATGAATGGCATAAGGTAACGAGTGCCCTGAGGTACACGGAAAGAACGGGGCACGCATATAAACAGTGCCGCTCGGCGCAGTCCAAGCGCTTGACATCTTTCGCCGTCGGATGGCGTGACGTACTAGTGCTTGTTTTTGTTCACACGCCTAAGTGCCGTGGTGGGGGTTCATGCTCTCTGACACAACTCTTCACCTCATATAGCCGTGAGTGCCCGACAAAATCGCAAGATTCTTTTGATATTCGATTAGCAATAAGTACATATTAGTTTTTTGTTACGTACATATATTTTTTATAGCATATGTCGCGTTGTGACAAAATTTACATTTTTTCTAATAAACATTATACAAGGAGTTCTTACAACTAAATTTTTATTATGAACAAATATTTCTTGATTAATATTAATTCGTACACTGTGCGCAAAATAATGTTTATTAAATCCTATTGTCTGAATGGGGATACATTTAAATAATATTTTCTTCTCGATTACATATATTTTTATTATTTTGCCAAACTCAGGACCTTCATCTGATATATCATAGACTATAATCGTCTCTTTTTTGTAGCTAACGTCATTGATTGTAATATTTTTTAAACAAAATTTTTCCCTTACGGCATTAAAAATGGGATGTTCGTAATTGTCCTCATCCTCAGAACCATATGTGACTTTGGCCTCTTTGTATGTATCATCAAAATGAATATTAATTAAACTTAAGGTGGGCCTCCACTGAAATTTCGCCAAAAAACTCAAAAAATTTTTTTTGCTTTAAAAGTTAGATTTAGCTTTGTTCTAACACATACAACAATCAGATTTAGCTGAAATTTTTTTTTTGCTTTATAATGCACAATTGTGTGATTCTATCTTTTTACTCTTTTATTGCGAATTTTTCGTGTTTTTATTATGCAATTTTATGTATCACATATATGTATACATACATATATTTATGTGGGTGTATATATATATAGATATATATATATATAACATATATATGCATATATATGTATATCTGTATATATATGTGTGTGTGTACATTTATCTATTTTTTATGTAAATAAAAAAAAAGAGAATTTTAAATTTTTAGTTCTAACTATTATTGCCCAATATTGCATTGAGACGGTGTACTTACAGGCGTGATAAGCCTATAAGTATACGCATACAACTTCAGACCATCTAACATAAACATCTCATAAGTGCTCGTCTGCTATTAAATACAATCTATTAGTTTATTATATAAATTACAGTAATTTATATACTTAGTCATGCACAGTGTTCACAATAAGTGGCGGAAGCCAAAACAATCCAGAAAACGTCGATTGTCTAAGGCAAACAAGAAGAAAATGTTCAAATTTTGGGCAAACAATCAAGAAAATCCACCTACAAATAGCAACGAACAATTACATAAAAAAATACCTGATGAACCTGTGAGTGAAAAGTCAACAACAACAAGAAAGTTATGTTTCTTCCAGAGGCCTGAAGAAAGTTCTAGCGGTCTTCCAGACCAATATTTTTTGGTTCATTCAAGTACTTTTAAAAATTTATTACCTCAGTGTTATTGTTTGAATTGTGAAAGTGTGTCTACAGTTACATGGCAAACTAACAATCCAGCAAGAAAAGGATTTGCTGTTTTATTTCAAATAGTGTGTGATAACTGTGGTGAAGTGATAAAAAAATCATATTCTAGTGAACGTGTGTCTTCAAAGCAGAATTCTAGCTTTGATGTCAATCACAGAACTGTGGATAGTTTTTTAAAAATAGGAGCTGGTTACGCTGCAGCATTAGATTTTTGTGCCTCTATGAAAATAGAAAATTTAAGCAATAAAGCTTATTATGATCATTTGAGTGCAATTAAAAAAGATGCAGCAGAACTTAAAAAAAATATTCTTAAAAAAAGCAGAGAAGCTGTTCATAGTGTACATAAATATTTAAGTGTAAGTGATGGAACACGATCAAAAACAAGTGCAGTGATAAACATTTTGTCTTCATTTGATGGCTCATGGCACAAGCGAGGACACACATCTCTATATGGCATAGGATGTGTGATTGATGTTCTCACTGGACTCGTGGTCGACTATGAAGTCATGAGTAAATACTGTCACTTATGCACAAAATCTGCTGTTGACTTAGATCCAGATAGTCCAGAATTTCATTTTTGGCAAAAAAGTCACAAGCAGTCTGGCGACTGTTGTGAAAATTATACTGGATCATCTGGAGCTATGGAAGTGACATGTGCAGAAATCATGTGGAAACGTTCTGTGAAAGAAAGTGGTATGCGTTACACCACATTATTATCTGATGGTGATTCAAAAACATTCAAGCATTTACTTGATCTGAATGTATATGATCAGCCGATCAAGAAGGAAGAATGTTTGAATCACGTATCAAAACGTTTATTTACAGCTTTGACTGAAGTAGTCAAAAGTTGTAAAGCAAAAGGTGTAACGTTAGGAGGAAAAAAAGCAGGTGCCTTGACAGCTCCAATAATTTCTCGACTGTCAAATTATTATAGAAGTGCCATTGTAAGAAACAAGTCAGATACAGAAGCAATGAAGAAAGATATCTTGGCGACTTTATCTCATTGTACTTCAAATGATCAAGACTCTGATCATTCAAGCTGCCCAAAGGGAATCAGTTCGTGGTGTTTTTATAATAGAGCAATTGCTAAAAACTTAAAGCCACCGAGTCACAGTACAATGGAAGTGAAATTAAATCAAGAAGTGATCAAGTATATAAGACCCATCTATGATCGTCTCACTCAAGATCAGCTGCTTCGAAGGTGTACTCAAGGATTGACACAGAATGCTAACGAAGCCTTACATTCCATAATTTGGAGGAAATGCCCCAAAACAACGTTTGTTTCCAAAGGAAGGATTGATTTTGCAGTTGCGAATGGAATTGCAGAATTTAATATGGGGAAACTTGAAGCTGCAAAAAGTTTAGCTTGTGTTAGAGGAGAAGAATTGTCAACAGTGTCAGTACAAATTTTGAAAAAAAAAGACAGTAAGAGACAAACTAAAAGTGAGCATACAAGTCAACCCGATCAAAAGAAAAGAAGGATGGAAATTAAGTTTTCTAAACGTAATAAAAAATCAAAGAATCAAAAGTCTGAAGAACCATCGTATGGAGCAGGATTATTTTAATAAATTGGTAAAGTATAATAATATTTGTTTGAATTTTGAGTAACAGTATTTGTAATAATAATTTTTATTTTAATATTTCAGGAATCATAGAAATATATTTGCAAGGCCTAAGAGAAGATTGTTATTTCCTGTAGAAGACGATAATTATAGTTAATCACAGTCAAATTAAAAAATACTACTTACAATTATCAATAAGGCTGGTTCAGTAACGTCTCCTGGTATACATAAATTTCTATGCTGAGCTCGTTGAACAACCTGTAACAGAGAAAAAATAAATTTATTTTTACACAAAGAATTATGTTCTATTAATTTAATATTGATTTATTTATATATAATGGAATAATACATATCTGATAGCAAGAGCCGATTCTGGTATTTTGATATGCATCTCCCTTTACTGTAAGTGCATTGGTGCACTTGAAATTTCTTGAAAGTTCTCGTTGAAACACTATTGCACTCTCGGAGTACGAGTTTTGCGGGGTTTTAACGCGTTTTAAATAATATTATTGCAATAAATTTTGAGTACCGACGCGGATGAGGTTATTACGCTGACAGTGTCAGCAGCAGACCAATGCTTCAGGTTAGGCACAATTGTAGAACGAAAAATGGAAAAGTGGGTTGGCAGGAGATATAAACATAGCATTAGTCTGCTGCTGGCAGGGAACTGCTATGCCAGCCTCATAACCTTATCCGCGTCGGCAGTTAAAATTTATTGCAATTATATTATTTAAAATGCGTTAAAACCCCGCAAAACTCGTACTCCGTGAGTGTAATAGTGTTTCAACGAGAACTTTCAAGAAGTTTCAAGTGCACCAATGCACTTACAGTAAAGGGACATGCATATCAAAATACCAGATTCGACTCTTGCTATCAGATATGTATTATTCCATTACCTTTAAATAAATCAATATTAAATTAATAGAACATAATTCTTTGTGTAAAAATAAATTATTTTTTTCTCTGTTATAGGTGATTCAACGAGCTCAGCATAGAAACCTATGTATACCAGGAGACGTTACTGAACCAGCCTTATTTATAACTGTAAGTACTATTTTTTAACTCCACCTTAATATGATAACAGATTGTCGTCTATGAATAATAGCAGATTAATTTTATGAGAATAAATGTTTTTTTTCACAAAAATGCTGTTTTTGACAACTGTTATTTTTAAAGTTACAAAAAGTTGCTTGCGCAAGGGATTTCAACGGATCCTTCTGAAAATTTTTTTACAGTTTATTCAAAACATTTATAAAAGAAGTTTGTATTTTGTTTCTTGTTAAAGATTACAGTAAAAATTGTACAATTATTTATAACCTCAAGTATTAGGCTTTTTAATACTTTTCATTACTTATTAAATATTATAATTATCTTATCTTTATATTTATAACTTCTATGATATAAAATACAAAGTTTTGTTTAGTATGGTCCAAAATATACGTATGAATTTTTATGTTTGACTTAGTCGAACCCCTATGCGCAAGCAACTTTTTCAAATACCTTATATTTTCTCAATAATTTCTGGTTTTTCTGTCATAACTTGAGCACATATGGATAAAATGGGCTCAAAATTTACAAAAAAATATCTTTTTCAGTTACAATAAAGATCCAAAAGTTATAAAATGTATAGACGAATAGAGTAGAAAAAAAATTTTTTAGTGGAGGCCCACCTTAAGTTGTATCTTTCGCCAATACTTAAAATATTTTTATTGCAAGCACTATTTACGATTGCTAATTTAATGTCTCTATGTTTGGATTCAAATCGCATTGTTGAATATTTAGTAGGCGGGCCGTTTTGTATTATTGCTCTTATGTAATGTAAAAGAAAGTGAAATTTCGGCTTTAAATTCCCGTATAATTTAAAATATAATTGATGTTCTGTAACAAGTACTAAGTAATAAGTACTTCTAAATTATAAATACGAGACCGTGCTAAAAATTGTGCTGTTAATATATGTAGAATCTCCCGTAATTTAATATATAATTGCCATTCTTTGGCACTTCATCGGCAATTAATATTCCTAAATATCTTATAATAAATAGGCTTTCCGTAGCGGATAACTTTAGTTTCTGGTTTTTTTTTAAATAATCAAGTCTGATCAAAGGTATTTTATTTGCAAAACTAAAATCTGTTGTTTGTACTTTATAATTTAAAAAGTCTATTGTAAAATATTTCTTTTCAACAATAAACGCGAGCAATATTTTTGATACAACATAGGTACAATACACCCCTTCATAAAAATCATGCATGATGTCAACACTAAAATTCGTGATGCAATGAAAATATTTTAAGTCATTAAAAATACAAAGTTCTTTTATGCCACTTAGTTCATATTTTGAATACGCAATATCTTTACTATATTTTTCTATATTTCGTATAAGAAATTCATTTTCTTTAAACAAATTTTTCGCATCATCGGAATGTACTTCACAAATGCGGCAGTAGAAATTGGAGCAAACCGATTTTACAAATCCCTAAATAGAATTAAGTCCTAAATTGTCCCCGATTATAAAACATGGTATTAAAAATATATTGTGGTTTATATTATTTATTGTAATTTGCAATCCCTTCTCTGATAAGTCATTTAATTCATTTATGAGTGGTTTAAAAATAGAATTACCATAAGTTTTTCTATGTTTTGAATGAAATAAGCTACATAATACAATACTTTCCAATTTTGAACCAAAACTAGGTGGTAAACACGGTATTCTTGCATACACGGCGCCTACTTGATTTATTCCTGCGTGACTTTCCAATGCGTTTCCGGTTTCAATGTCATAATAGTATATACAAAGAGATAGAGGTATTCCATTTTTATTAAAATTTGTTATCTGCTTCTCCAATTTTCAGCTTGAATAAAATTTAACATTAAATGCTTTTCTTCAATTAAAAAATTCATGTATGACTGCATATCAGTAAAGAGGCCAGGCAATTGCAATAATTGAGTGAAAGCGACTTTAAAATCGACTTGGAGCATTGGAATGTCAGTTAATTTATAAATTAATCGATTCCGTTCAATGATACTCTTATTCAATGTATTTATCGATAAAATTTTGGGGCTATTGAACAGTTCTAGGTTATTATATATTTGTATTTGCTTATGTTGTGTTTCAAACGGTTCAAAGGGATCATTATATGTGTGGCGGCAGGCACATACCGAAACACACATGTACGCTGCCTCAACGATGTCGCCGGCCCGCAGTTAGCTTGCCCGGGATTTCCCCGACGGAGGCCGCCCGATCCTCCGATCTATTCGAGGCCTGATTTATAAGACCCTAATAGAGAGGAGTGGCACGGACCCATCAGCCGCTCGGGAAATCCTCGGAAGCAGCTGCCTGGGTTTCCTCCGGCACCTAATTAGGGCGAGCCAGGCCGAGCTCGGCGTCAGACGTAGAAGTAGTGAATTACGCTAATTGCTCCAACGGGACTTCGGTCGAGTAGGTGCATGCGCCCGCCACTCGGAGGCGACCTAGCCAACTCTGGGTGGAGCCAGAGCCTATGAGCTAAGGACACGGCACGTCAGTTCCTCTCGAGCCAGAGCTTACAATGCACACCACTAGCCGTGGTGAAGCTCGAACACACGTAGTCCGAATCTTGCCAAGGATTCTTTCTTCCTCCTCGTCACGCAACACTAGTGCCTCCAAAGTGGTGACCCCGACGTGATTCGAACACGCAAGTGCAGCGAAGAAAGTGATAGAAAGCGCAGCAAAGTGAAAGAGTACCTTGTGCAGCAACGATGGTGAACGAAGCTGAAACCCAAGCAAACAACCAGGCTGGTGCCCAGGCTCACCCCACGGTCGTCGACCGGATCGGCTTCCGCGCGCCGCCATTCATGCCGCAGGAGCCGGAGCTCTGGTGCGGCCTCCTAGAGCGCAGCTTTGACGCCGCCGGAATAACGACTGAAACAACGAAGTTCAGCCACTTGACCCGCGCTACGCAACGGAGATCAAGGATATCATTTTTGCACCAGTCGCGGACACGCCTTATACCCACGCTAAGCAGGAACTGCTCCGGCGCCTCAACGTCTCACAGGAGTCGAAGACGAGGAAGCTGCTTGAGAACCAGGTATTGGGCGATCGCAAGTCCTCCTAGTTCCTACGGTACCTTACGGTTCCTGCGCGACTTGGCCGGCCCCTTCACCGACGACACTCTCCTCCGAATGCTGTGGATCAGCCGCTTGCCTGCCTTGGCTCAGCAACTACTAGCGGGCCACGCCGCTCGGCAAGGTCGCCAAGACTGCGGACAACATCCTGGACACGATCTATTCGACGCAACAGTTCGCTGTCCCGCAGGTCTCCGCCGTCAGCAATGGGGACACGCTGATCATACAGCTGACATAACTCACTACCGACCTACGACTAGAGGTCGCTGGGATCCGCCGAGAGTGGCGAGAGGACCGTGAACGCTGCGCACGATCACGAGGTCGAGGCGACCGCTCCAAGTCACGTGACCGCTCCAAATCCAAGGATGACAACGACGACGACGACAAGGACCACTGCTGGTACCACCGCAAGTTCGCCGGTAAGGCTAAACAGTGCACCAAGCCCTGCTCCTTCCAGGAAAACTAGACGGGCAGTCGTTGATGGAGGCAAGCAACGCCAGCCCTACTATACGGCGCCTGTTTATAACCGACCAGGATACCGGTGTACGCTACCTGGTCGACACTGGCGTGGACCTGTGCGTTTTCCCACACACAGCTTTCCGCGGGGAGGCTAAGAAGACGACGTACGAGCTCGCCGCCGCCAATGGAACCAGCATCGCTAAGTACGGCACGATGACAGCAACTCTAAACCAGAGGCTCCGACGCGCGTTCGCGTGGCGGTTTGTCCTGGCAGACGCCCCGTAGGCCATCATCGGGGCCGACTTCATTTTACACTACGGCCTGCTAGTCGACCTACAGGCAGCTCAACTCATCGACAAGGAGACGGGTCTTACATCACACGGCGAGGTGGCCACCTGCAACGCTTCCAGCATCAAGATCATCACCGGTACGTCTCGCTACTACCAGCTGTTAGCCAGGTACCCGGATATCACCCGGCCGTAAGGCCGCGCTCCGCAGGTGCGGTATTCCACCAAGCACCACATCCTGACGACGCCCGGGCCACCAGTGGCCTGCAAGCCACGTCGACTCTCGCCTCGGCGCCACCGCATCGCCAAGCAAAAGTTCGACGCCATGCTGCAGCTAGGCACGGCTCGACCAGGCAGCGGCTCATGGGAAGCACCACTGCATTTGACCCCCAAAGGCGAGAATGACCAGCTGTCGTGCGGCGACTAGCGCGGGTTCAACGCCCACACTAAGACCGACCGGTTTCCAATCCCACACATTCGGGGTTTCGCACAGGAGCTCCGGGGCAAGAAGGTCTACTCAAAGATCGACCTGGTCCAGGCCTACAATCAAATCCTGGTCGCCGAGGAGGACATAGAGAAGACGGCATTCATCACGCCGTTCGGACTCTCCGAGTTTCCCTTCATGAGCTTCGGGCTCCGGAACGCGGCCCAGTCATTCGAGAGGTTCATGGAGGAAATGCTGAGAGGCCTGGACTTCTACTACACCTACATAGATGACGTCCACGTCGCGTCCGACGACGAGAAACAGCACCTCGACCACCTGCAGAGTCTCTTCGAGCGCCTGAACGCGTACGGCATCGTCGTCAACCCTGCGAAATGCGTGTTCAGGCAGCAAGAAGTCACATTCCTGGGCCACGTCGTCTCCAGCGAGGGCACTCGCCCGACCGAGGACAAGGTCGCGGCGATAAGGAACTTCAGCCTACCACTGACAGCAAAAGGACTCCGGCGCTTCCTGGGAATGACAAATTACTACAGAATTTGTCTCCCACGTGTAACAGCAACCCAAGGACCACTCAACGACCTCCTGGCCGGCAACATCAAGGGTAAGGACGAGATCGTGTGGACCGACGAGACCGTCAAGGCCTTCCAGCAGTCGAAGGACGACCTCGCCCAGGCCGCGACCATCGCGCACCCGAAGACAGGCGCTCGCCTGACGCTGGTGTGCGATGCATCCGACACCTACGTGGGCGCGGCTCTCCATCAGCTCGTCGACGGCGCCTGGGAGCCACTGGGATTCTTCTCAAAGAAGCTCAGCCCCACGCAGGCGCTCCTCGCGATCTATTTGGTGGTCAAATATTTCGACCACATGATCATCTCTCACGAGGTAACGATCCTCACCGACCACAAGCCGTTGATCTTCGCCTTTCACCAACGTCCGGAGAAGGCATCCCCTCGACAGGCGAGACACCTGGTCCATATCAGCCAATACACCACGGACATCCGCCACATATCGGGGAAAGACAACGCTGTGGCCGACGCACTCTTTCGAGTAGAGAGCATCTCGGCGCCGCTGGACTACGCCGAGCTAGCGCAATTCCAGCGAAACGACGACGAGATCCGGCACCTGCAGACTACCTGCCCAGGTTTGCAATGTCGACTCGTGCAGATGCCGGACACGAACGCCAAGGTCCTATGCGACGTCTCGATGAGCGCAGCACGGCCCATCCTGTCCAAACCATTCCGCAGAGCAGCCTTTGACGCAATGCACAACCTAGCACACCCAGGGATCAAGGCCACGGTCAAGCAAGTGACACAGCGCTACGTCTGGCCGTCCATCAAGGCCGACTGCATGGCATGGGCGCGAGTGCCAGCATCGCCAGTGCCAGCGATCTAAGACGTCGAGACACGTCTCCTCACCCGTCGGCAACTTCACGCCGCCGTCAGCGCGCTTCCAGCACGTACACATCGACATCGTCGTGCTGCCAACATCGGAAGGTCAGAGGTACTGTCTGACGTGCATCGACCGTTTCACCCGCTGGCCCGAAGCCTTCCCGATGCCTGACCAGGAGGCTGAGACAGTCACCCGTGCATTCTACGCAGGCTGGCTCTGCCGCTTTGGTACACCGCTCCGCATCACCTCAGACTAAGGCCGGCAGTTCGAGTCGCACCTATTCCAGTTGCTGAGTAAACTAGCAGGTGCAACTCACCTCAGGACGATAGCCTATCACCCGCAAGCCAACGGGATGGTAGAACGCATTCACCGCCAGCTCAAGGCAGCTATTCGATGCCACCAGGACACCAAGTGGACACAAATCCTCCCGACGATGCTCTTGGACATACGTGCAGCGTGGAAAGAGGACCTCCGGGCAACGGCTGCAGACCTCGTCTATGGCGAGCCTCCCAGAGGAATTCCTCGCTCCGAGCCGATAGGACCCCGACGACCAACTGACGTTCACCCGTGAGCTCCGCGAACATCTAAGCAAATTCCGTCCAGCAGCAGTCACGCGCCACGAGGTCGGCAAAACCATCATCTTCAAGGATCTTGCAACTACGGGACACGTTTTTATACGGCATGACGTCACAAAAAACGGTCTCGAAATGCCTTACGACGACCCCGTTCCCATTGTCAGCCGGAGCGCAAAAACGTTCGTCGTCATGATATACGGCAGAGTGTCGACAGTCTCAATCAACCGACTCAAGCCGGCCTATATCCTGGAGGACAACAAAGACGAGCCAGCAGGACAACCACCTGCCCCTACACCACCTCCAGAGATACAACCGAGAGACGAGCAGGAGCTACCACCGTCAGAGGGCCCCCCGGCAGCGCGACGGTCCACGCGCAACGTGCGTTTCGCCGAACGCTATCAAGCCGGATTTAATTAAACTAGTTTTTTTCTCTTCGTCTCACCCAATATTATGGTAGCAGCAAAAGCAATTTTCTTTTTGTTTCTCTCTCTTTACCTTTTTTATTACAGTTTTTTTTCCTCCCTCTCTCTTCCGTCATGTACACACTGATTGTAAATATTTGTATTTTTTTGTTGTTGTTAAATAAAATGTTAATCGAGACTTCATCTCTGGCAAGGGGGTACTGTGGCGGCAGGCACACATCGAAACACACACGTACGCCGCCTCGACGACGTCGCCGGCCCGCAGTTAGCTTGCCCGAGATTTCCCCGACGGAGGCCGCCCAATCCTCCGATCTACTCGAGGCCTGATTTATAAGCCCTAATAGAGAGGAGTGGCACGGACCCATCAGCCGCTCGGGAAATCCTCGGAAGCAGCTGCCTAGGTTTCCCCCGGCACCTAATTAGGGCGAGCCAGGCTGAGCTCGGCGTCAGACGTTGAAGTAGTGAATTACACTAATTGCTCCAACGGGACTTGGTACATGCGCCCGCCACTCGGAGGCGACCTAGCCAACTCTGGGTGGAGCCAGAGCCTATGAGCTAAGGACACGGCACGTCAGTTCCTCTCGAGCTAGAGCCTACAACGCACACCCCTAGCCGTGATGAAGCTCGAGTACACGTAGTTCAAATCTTGCCAAGGATTCTTTCTTCCTCCTCGTCACACAACACTAGTGCCTCCAAATATGTTTTAAAAATACGATTTATTTCATATAAAACTTGAGAATCAACGGAAATTTTCAAACAATTATTCAAAACTTTTAATAAAAAAGGATTGTAAACGTCTTTAATGAAATCTTGCATTAACTTAATAAAAAATTGTATATCAGCTCGCGATAAATGTAAGTTGCATACATTCTGCAAGTTAATTTTAAAATCTCTGTGTCTAAATCCATGTTTAAAGATCGAATAAGATTTGAACAATTTAATTTAGTCGCAAAGCAAACCAGCTAAAACTTTTATTTTCGACTTACCAACCAGAAGTCTTTCTCCAGACATGTGCGCATACAAATCGATAATCAATTTTTAACGTAAAAAAAGTTTATATAAGTAATCTACGGCTTCAGTGATGCATTTGAAATCGTATGTATAATTATCCACAGCCACGTGAAGACATTGAAGCGAATCTAATTTTCCACAAATTACTAAAAACGGCTCGATAATATGTTCTTCGTATCTATCTTGTACATCAGAAATAAGTGTATGGAGTTTATCGTAATCCTAAAATATATATGGAATATATATGTACAATTATGCATACAATACATATATTATGCACACACGTATTTGGTACAATTATTCAAATTAACATTTCTCAAATGTTTAGTACTTTAGCATTCCTTTGTTTGTTGAATGAACGATCCAACAATGTCATTTTTCCCAGGTTTCCATTTAGATTTTAGAGTCTTGGGTTTTACTCTATAAGTTTTTAACATATAAGGAACTAATAAAAAAGCAAACCTACTCTTATATATATTGAAAAATAAATTTTTTGAAAAAGAATTTTACATTTTACACTGTATTCAAAACTTTACAATGAAATCGTTTTTAATAAAAATAAATATAAAAATAAACTAACCTAAACCCTTTTGCTAAAAATATCATTTACGTCCATATAATTTACTAATTCAAAATTAGTACTGTCGCTCGGGGCATACATTTTTTCAAATTGCAATCATTTTTTGCAAGATTAATTATTTTTACGGCAACAGCTGGTCAATTTTCAATTAATCTATTTAGAAAATCTTTGCATTCATCCTTTTTCAAATAATCCTCATATTCTTTTCGAAATTAAAGGATACCTATAAAAATTACGCAAGAATACAGTTACATAAAGTATACATTTTTTACTTGTATTTTATGAAATAATACCAAAATTCTTACAAGTTTTGGAGCTAAAGATGGTTTTAAAACCTTATAATAATTAATAGCGTCCAAACATTTCTTATTCTCGTAAGAACTTTAATGACGTTTTCTTCGTTCTGTACATCTAGATCTTCGTATAAGATACTTAAATCTAAATTTTTAGTTTGTGAGATGCCTATAACTGAAACCTCAATAATTTATTGGTTTTTCAAAATGAAATTGATCTACATTTCATAATAAAAAAATTTCGTGTAAAGCTGAATACATATATAAATAATCTTACGTAAAGGTTGATTATCCTTTTTTTATTGGATCTAGCTAATTCTAATCCACACATTCTTAAAATCTCACGACAATTAGAATATTTAATATATAATAATCCCTCCGCATTTACTCGAGTACGTTTTTCATTTGTAGTATCGGCACCTGTCGGCTTAATCACATATGAGTGTTCATAATATATAGATGCTTTTGATTTCTCTTTTGGGAATACAATACATATTTCTTCAAGAATAGTGTCCCACTCTTTGCCACTTATACTGTAACACAAGTAATTGTAAAAATATTCAGAATAATGAAAAAATTGTATTATTGTTATGTACAAATTAAAAGTTTAGTTTGCAGAATAAAATAATCAGGATTCAAAAGAATAATATTTTGTAATCTTACGCAAAAGGATGTGCAGTAAATTTAGTCCTACGCATTTCTTGATTAATTACGATAGCGCTTAAAGTTTTTCTAAAATCGGAAATGTCTTCCTCACGAGCATATTTTAAAAGAATGAAATTACCCATTAGATTTGTATTATCATTAAGAACTTTAAATAGATTTCTGTTTTTTTGAACTGAAAATATGCAAATTTTATAAGTAAACACAGAATCAAAAATGTTGTAATTATAAAGGATTGCTAATTAATATTTACGTTGACAGTATTTTATATATGTCACGGACTTAAGGCGCCTGCATAGGTGCAACGTGACGGACTAAGTGATAAGAGGAGTGGCGCTACAATGCACAAAAATGCATCGTAGACGTTAGCTCCGTGGTTAGAGCACAGGCCTCTGGCTTTCGGGTCCGCGAGTTCGAGTCCCGTCGTCTACCTTTTTCTTTCACTTTCCTATCCACGTCCAAACATTCGTACGTTACATCCGTAACATACTTGGCATCCCTTGCGCGGGAGATCGCGCTGGTTTAGAACCCAGCTTGAAACATCTCCCGAGTGTCGAACCTACAACATAACAGATTCCTGCATTACCCTGCACACAGCGACTCCGTTCCAAAAAACTCCGTCTCCTCCTATGCCCACAAATACACGGGACAAAACACCTGACTCTAAAACAGTCGGGACCCACCTGTGCGGTAAAAACGGACTTGTCAGCCCAGTGTCAATACAGAAAAAACACGTAAGAGGCGCCTAAAACAAGTTCCGAAATCGGTAAGGAAGATGGAAGCCGAGGACGGCTTCGCCTAAAACAGAGTGGTGTCACAGACTTAAGGCGCCTGCATAGGTGCAACGTAACGGACTAAGTGATAATAGGAGTGGCGCTACAATGCACAAAAATGCATCGTAGACGTTAGCTCCGTGGTTAGAGCACAGGCCTCTGGCTCTCGGGTCCGCGAGTTCGAGTCCCGTCGTCTACCTTTTTCTTTCACTTTCCTATCCACGTCCAAACATTCGTACGTTACATCCGTAACATGTAATAATCTAGAATATTTTATCTACTTTGTTATGCGTTTGCACACAAAAATTAGTAATATTATTGCTCGCACTAATTGAGCTTCTGCTTGTTCATTCTGTGAACTTGAGGTTTCAAATTTATCACAATTATCAACATCACAACTTTTATCACATGATACATCTGTATCTAGCTCAATTGCTTAATCCTCAAGTCTCTTAGAATTATTTTCTACGATAATGCTTGGCATTCTTTTGGCAGTTTTTTCGAGATCATTTTTACATTCCAATTTTTTATTGAGAAAACTCTTATACACGCCGTAACACCTATTAAAATCCACTTTCAATTCATTATTTTCTGGGGTAATACTGTATATCAAATTTTCATTTAGATTGTTAAACAATTCTTCGTTAACGTTTTTAACTACAATTTAAGTTTACATCATGCATTAAACTATACATCTTATCATTAATAAATAATTATCATAATACACATTAAAATTACTTCGACTACCATGAAAAAGATATAGGTTATGTACTTACAGTCCAGAAAGTTTCCAGTCTTCCAGAATCTTCTTTACGAAGCTGTCCATTTTTTACATCGTATACACGAGTAATACACTATTTCGCTTTCAAAATATTTGTGTAAAGATGCGGTATTATTTTACAAGTGTAATCTCTACAGCAATTTTATCTGCGTGACCGGCTTTGTATTCACGGCTCTAGAAGGTGAAGAGTCGTTTCAGAGAGCATGGGTCCCCACCACGACAGCTAGGCGTGCGAACATAAACAGATACTAGTACGGCACGCCACCCGACGGCAAAAGATGTCAAGCGCTTGGACAGCGCCGAGCGACACTGTTTATATGTGTGCCCCGTTCTTTCCGTGTACGTTCCCGGACAAGCGCCGCCGTTTTTACCTCCAGGAACTTACTAATACTAATACTAATACTGGTACTGAAAACATGATAACACCAATCAAAATTAACGAAGATTACTCTTTAATATTATTATTGTGGACTGTTTATGAGGTTTATAATAATAATATATTTATTATAATACTGATTAATGATAGAAGTGTTTATTCGTATAAACTGTTAGTACAAAATATCTATTTCTCTCTTTGTGCTACCTCGGCTAACGCTCATGGCTATCTGCCGCTTGACATGACAAAGACAGATATATAGATAAACTCACTGTCTCATTCTCACCTATTTACTTAGCTACAGAATTTCGCGCCAATCATATACGCATGAGCATGAGCATTTGAAACCTATTACACACTACAATAAATATAATGGATGATAGGACTTCACCAAAATACCGCATTTTTAAGTGCTTTTTTAAGAATATTAACAAATTAGTAATAATTTTAGAATATTTGTGCATGAATTTTGATTTTCTGTTATTTCAAGATCATTGAATCATAAACAAATTTGATGAAAATGTTCAAAAACTGTTTTGAAATCGAAAAAAATTACGGAGAATGGTGAGATTCCTGGAGTACACTATGCCGCTAAAGTTTAAGACAGCCTAATATATATTATAATATTAAACTGGTGATCTATCGTATCAATTAATACATTAAAGCTGCAAATACATTCATTTATCTAGCTGTTAAAATATAGAATGTTTCCGCGCTTTTGTACGCAAATGACTAAGATATTATACTAACGTGTATATAATTTTGTATGATTTGTAATCTTTATCTTTTTCAATTGGGTCTTTTGCGTTTAACATAAAGTTGATTAATAATTTCTGTGTAAGATATTAACGTTGCAAATTGGCTTCTTCCACCATGTAGCCTAGGAAGGGCGATCAGTACAAAATAATCTATTCCATTACGATACGAATAAGCTAATCAGTCGATTATTTCTTAGCTTATAAATATGGTTTATTCGCGTCGTGCGATGGGTCAGTTAGGTCATTAGTATCATATACAATTTTATAGCAGAACGGCTTAAATTTTCAGTCACAATTATTCGCGATGTAAGCAATTGATTTGGGTCACCTTGTCCTACAATATTATTATCTCACTTCCTAAAAATACTTTTGTAAAAATTTTTAGAATTTCCACTTTACGATCTATGACAATTAATTATATTATTTCTTTTACTGTAATTTATTAGTAAACAATTTTTTGATACCAGGAGATAGGCCCTATGATAGTTGCATCATATTTAATACAATATTTGAAAATTCTATCATTTTATGTTACTTTGTATAATAAATACTTATTTTTTTATTTCAGATTTCTGGACAAAAATCACTTTCCTATGTTACCAATAGTATATATAAGTTAGGCAATTTAGAAGATGCATCTTACAACACTTCTGTAGATAATCAGTGTACGAAATTATCTGAAAAAGCATCCTACTTAAGTACACCTATGCCTATTTTTACATCAGACAGTAATTGGCCGTTGCTGACAGTTTCTAAAGGTTTTTTTGATGGGACTATTTGTACTAAAAATATAAATCCGCTAAATTCTTCGTTGGCAGCCGAAGATAATACTACAATTACAGATGGTTGGGAAAGTGATGAAGATAATTTAAATATCCAAGACGAAAATACAATAAATCACGAAATGAAAAGTAATTTTAATGATATCTTAGGAGAAACGTTAGGATGGGACGTTGAAGATGTTGATTTACCAACAGAATTAGAATCAAATAATATCTCGGAATCAGATGAAACTTATTATTCACCTCCTATCAAAGGAATATCGTTAGCTAATAATTGGGTCAATGATTCTCGGTTAGCGGTTGATCATGTATTAGCTGGCTCTTATGACTCTGCATTTCGGTTATTAAATGAGCAAATTGGAATTGTGAAATTTGATAAATTCAAAACCCTATGTATGAATATGTACTCATGCTCACGAACAGCGTTAACTCTATTTCCATGTGTTCCAGCTGTACATAATTATATTTTACGAAATTGGAAGGAGACTAACCTTAAGTCTTCTTTTCCAGCTATGGTATTGCAACTTCCTAATCTCATTAAACGATTACAAATTAGTTATCAATTAACTACATCGGGAAAATTTGCAGAAGCTATTGAAACAATGCAAACATTACTTCTTACGATACCTCTTTTAATTGTGGATTCACGCCAAGATATAGCTGAAGCACAACAAATAATTGAAATTTGTCGAGAATATATATTGGGTCTAAAAATGGAGATAGAGAGAAAAAATCAACCTAAAAATGGTCTAGCTGAACAAAAAAGAATTTGTGAAATGATTGCCTATTTTACGCACTGCAATCTACAACCAATTCACCAAATTCTGACTCTAAGAACAGCTGTAAATACATTTTTTAAATTTAAGAATTATAAAACTGCTAGATCTTTTGCAAAAAGATTATTGGAACTTGGTCCAAAACCAGAAGTAGCTCAACAAGTTCGAAAAATATTACAGGCAGGTTAAATTAAGTATTTGTAAGAAAATTACAAGAATTTTATAATTAATTAAACTACGAAAATTTTTATTACAGGTGTGTGATAACAATCCATCGGATGAAAATTCTCTGGAATATGATGAACATAATCCATTTACAATCTGCGCGTACTCGTTTAAACCTATATACAAAGGAAAACCTGAATTAAAATGTCCATTTTGTAATGCAAGCTATCAAATACAATTCGATAAATATATTTGCAATATTTGTGAAGTGGCACAAATTAATAAGGATTGCAGTGGGTTAAAAATTAGTGTGCTACCATCTCGATGAATAATACAATTCCTTACTTTGATGTAAATTGGTAACAGATTAACATTTTAATGAACTAAGTTGCTCGCCTCGCTCGCAGTTTTAATAAATTTCATACAAAATATTTCACAGCATACATTCCTTCTTGACCGCATCCCAAAATTATTTCTCACTACCTATATAAAATACCTTTCGAAACATACTTCAATGTAGTTTTCGAACATAAAAAAATATGCTAATATATAAGAAAAGATAATTTTAAGAACCTTACGCAATTAAAACCTGTGAAGTATATTTTAAGATCACAATTTCATATCATCCCAGGAACTACCCTTTTTTTCTCCATTGTTATGTCCCACCTACACTCTCACCTCATAGGTAGGACATGTAGTTGAGAGCATGCAGGATTTTTAATTATTTGTTGAGAGCGCGTATTGAATTGTTACTAGCGGCTGGGTTTAGACTCGTTACCCACTCCGATATGTACTTTTAGTGTATTTATTTGACTTACCTTTTTCTGCTTTACTTGTCTTGTTTTGCTGCTTCTGCTATCCTCGTCTTTTTCTCTTTGCGTTTGTTCGTCTTATTTGGATAATAGGTGATAGGTTGTTGAAATGATGCACTCACAGTTTTCTTTTCGAGTATGATTGAAAATATATTTGCTTCTTAAATTCACAATTGAGTACATGGAAGTACAATAAAAATCTCCGCAATTGACGAACCGCGAGGTACGGAGTTCGGACTTAAACACGAGACTAATTAAAATGAGGCCAATTCGACTCTTTTAAAGCCCAAATACGTTGACCGATTCTTAAAGTATAACGCTTATTAATCAGTTTTACAAGTATAGCGATTGCCGAATAAGTAACACTGCTGACTTGTGTTACAAAATTACAGCACGCATTCAAAATATAACGTTTCGAAATGAACATCATAATTCTCTTGATGTTTTGAATTTTGAAAACTAGTTTAAAATTTGTAACTCATAGATTAAAAATAAATAACGTCATAGGACGTTACACCATACACCTATAATATATGCTGTGACGAGGATCCCGTCAATGGCTTGCTCGCCGGAACACCACCCAAATAAGATGCATAAATCTTATATTTTGGTGGTGTTTACAGAGCGATATGCAGCCAGTCATCAGCAGTAGATAGCCCGTGCAAGCAGGGCTAGAAGGAGAAGGAGGCAGGGCAAAAGAAGGAGCATCGCCAGCCGTCCGCCGCCGAGAAACAGCAGCGCGCGGTAGCACAAGGCGAGAGCGTGAGAGAGGGCAGAACAGCGCGCAGTTACAAGCAGGCGAGAGTGAGAGAGAGGGAGAGGCAAACACGAGTACCATAGTAACGTGAAGCTACGAGGCGAACGCGCGCAAGCGACCGCAGTCATGTTGGCGAGAGAGCTGTGTACAGATGCGTGAGAGAAAGATAGAGCGAGTATTCAAGAGTGTACGCGTATAGACGGATTATGGGAGAGTGGAGGCACCGTACCGTAGAGTGAATGATATTGGTACGAGGTGGAGGTCTAAAGCTCAATCCATAGTGCATATTCGAGTGACGGAAAATTATATAAGCGTGCCGAATTCAAATCAATTGTAAAACTGCATTCGGAAAGAGTGTATAGCCAAACAATTGTGATTAAAGCATTTTCGTATTTCGCGCGCCTTGGCCTTCAAAAGAAGCAGAAATAACAAACTGAGTACCCCCCCTCCGTTAACAAGTATTCTTTCGTGAATGTTTCCATAGGGCACGACACAACATCTGAACTAGAGGACGAACTGCGGCAGTTTAGAGACAGGTAGAGTGATCTGCATCCGTAATCACTGCGAAGTATTGACTAACATACAGCCGGCGACGCTTGTAGAAACAGTGAGCTCGCCCGAGATTGAACCGCCCGTCCGCGAGTGAATCGCCGTGAGAATTCATTTAACTCATTGATATTATTGAATATACGACTAAGCTGTGTTTTTAGTTGAGCGCGCCTTTATTTCGCGTACTTTCCTTTCATTTCTTTAGCTCGCGACCAGGTGTACGAGAGGATCATCAACCGAGGCGAACTAGTCGACCAACGATCGCAATCTCGGGCGTCCAAATATTACAATAAAATACGATTTCCTTACAGGTGTCATTACGAGGTGAGCGACCTTCTACAAGTCGTATAAGTCACCACGTCACAATGCATACAGATTTACAAAAAATGTTCTCGACCACATAACAACCTTTGATTGTATATTTATTGCATATAAGTCTAATATAGAGTCAAATCTCTCGTCGTATCCGAATCCATTGGACCACATAAGATCATCTCTCATTATCTCCCTTATATGACTACTATACACTTATGAATCTAAAAAATTTTTTTACTACATGTTTTATACATATAAATCAAATACAGAGTAAAATCTCTTGCATCATCTGATCCCACTGAACCACATAACAAGATCCTGTCTCATTGCTTCCTTTAGATAAATTATTTATCTATACATATTTTTAAAAGATTTTTACCTCATATTTTATGCATATTGTTATGCTCAGGCTTGAGCATAACAATAACCCGCAGCTACTCCCCGTTTGTCATTGTTTTTGATTCTCAGTCTAGCGCTGACAGCTGATCAGAGCTTACGTGTGTTCATCAATACAGTCCGGTTCCAGTTCTTTTCTATAATATAGTGTTCTATTTATTTCTTTGACCCGATCATAACATTTTGGGGGTTCGCCTGTGAGTGAAAAGTGAACCTTTACGCAGTTAAGATCGGGCAAGATGACCTTTGACAAGAACACTACCTACATCTCCACCACTTATCAAACTTTCTGAAACTTCATCTGCCAATGAAGTACCGACAGCGACACAACAACCAGCACCAATGACGGAACAGCTTTCTCTACCGATATTCGTTGAAGAAAGTGCTAAATTTAAACGTCAACTCCAACTTGCGGAATCTACATTAGAAGACTGTACGTTAGAGGTTACCAACATATCCAAGGAACTTCTTATTTGAGAATCTGAGCTTCTTCATGAACGTCATCTACATGAACAAGAAGCAACGGATGCAAAAGTTAAGTACGCTTCCCTTATTAACCAGTCATCAACAGAGATTGCTAGAATAACCTCTCCACAGAGAGACATTGACTGAAATTAACCGACTGAAAGCTACCTCCACTCGCCGCGAGCTGTTTCATTCGACTGGATATTTCGAGTGGTAGTTTTTACATATTTGAATAAAGTTTTACACGGTGTGCTTACTTTCTAGGGTTCGCAAATTACAAAGATACTTACATGATTAACTTAGCTTAAAATATGCGCTTGGGTCCTGCCATGTTAGTTACGCTAAACGAGGACGACTTACAGACTAATTGGGGACTGAGGATGAGGATTTACGGGTGTGGGAGACCTAGTCCAGCTCGGGAGATGGTGACGTCTTCTCCTGAGATTGAGAGAGTGACTCTGTGGGTTTTGCACAGTTTCTCCATCTGGCTGGGTTGGGCTACCCTCAGTCTTTTGAATTCTTAACTTGCTTCTTCGCGACCCGTTGTGATACGTATCAGACTTTCGAAGTCTCTCTGATTCAGAGCTCGGGAATGCCTCCGGCCTCTGTGGTTTGTTATTTGAACGCTGTCTTTCTGATACCGGGATTGTTCTCAGCATGTCGACGAACTGCCTGTGGTATTCGATCACCAGAGAGGTGAGCTTTGTGTGGGAGAAATTGACTGCTGCTTCCAAGACTAGTCCTTCTATGTTGAAGTATTCGAGATTGGGGGCACAGTTGCCGATTCGCTGAATCATGGGTGCGTAGAATACGTTGTGGCGTAGTGACAAACTCCTGAGGACGATTGTTACGTTGACGTAGACTGTCAAAGCCTGTGAGATGGAGAATTCCCATCACTGCTTCGGTTAGAGTGAGGATCTGTGGGTCTTTGCCTGTTCAATCCTGCAGTTTGACCTTCCTGAGCTGTGGAGCGTTGTTGATTATTGATGTTCGATTTTCAACGTCTACATCGTAGCACTCGATAAACTCGATGCTTCTGAGTTTTGGGCTAAGTTAGTCAGTGTGGCGTTGCGGTTGCGCTGGTACCTGATGCTGAGGAGGTGGAAGATTGGCAGTGGTGTCACCGAGGACGAGACGTTTGACTGCACAGGTTCTGGTGATCGTGGCGGACACGAGTGTGGTGTGGCCTCGACTGCCGTCAGGTCCATCTGGTTGAGGTTGATGGGTGCATCCCCGGGTCTTATCCTGTCGTTAATAAGGGTCATTACTGCTGCCGTCTCTGGTGCTGTGCTTCGGTCCGTGAAGCGGTACGATCTTACTGAGAAGGTTTTGTTATCTTTTGTCATTAAGTCGAATATGTTACTGCTTTGCCGGTATCTCGCGCAGGAGGGATCGATCCCTATCTCCATTCCCTCGAGATTCTCCATCTCCCCCGTGGCTAAGTACAGGTTGAGATAATCTGGGCTTCGGGCATACTCCGCGATCTTCTTGACTACTGCTGTCAATGAAGTAGCTGCAACAGGGTCTCGGAAATTTTGACGGTGGAAGTTTTGTTCGCTGTGATTTCGTTGTCTGGTCGGCATCTGATTTGAGATTGTCGTCCTGTCCGGTCGGTGAAAGTGAGTTCTCCCTTGGTGGCGCGAATCTGCGTTCTTACAGAGCCGGCCAACGTTTCGAACACCAATGTTGCCTGTGTTCCGCCGCGTCTGCGTTTGCTCGCGTCCTGTCCCATGTTAGAGAGTTTGATGATGTCGAATCGGTCCAGGCCTTGAGCTTCAAAACATGCGCGAAGCTGATTTTTGGTTAACTGGTAGTGGATGTTGTACATGAAGAGCTGCTGCACTAGAGTATTGTTTATCACTGCTGTAGGAGATCGTACAGTCAAAGTGTTGTCGTTGGCTGGGTAGCGTGCCCTTAGCATTCTACTTTCCCTGCGATCTGTCTGTCTGCGCAGATCTTGCTCGAACTGCTCGAGGGCCAGGTCTGCATTGAAACAGTCTGCTTTGAGTGCTTGGTCCGTGGTGCGACTTTTGTATACCTTTCATGCTGTCAGAATTTTCGCGAATTTATTTTCGCGGTTTTGTTTGAAAGGTCACGCGATTTTTCCTGAGAATATGTGGAATGTGTTTTTGTCGTTTGTCGCGGTGTAATGCTTGGGTGGTTGTAACGGGTGTGTCTGCTCGCGTCGCGGGTGTGCACGGTGCGAGTTGAGTGTTATCTTGTTGGTGATCGGTCGCGTCCGTTGTGTCGGCTTGCGTCGCGGGAGACTGAGTCGCACGGTTACGCGGCGCGAGTCGATTGTTGACTTGGCGGTCGACGGGTGGTTGGGTTAGGATGGGTGGTATTGGGATTGGGGCGTTGTCTTGTGGCGGCTCGGGGGGCTTAGGTTGTTGGTTGTAGTGGGTTGTTGGGCGGTGGTTGAGGTGTTGCTGCTTGGGGGGATTTTCCGTTTCCTTCTCGTGGAGTATAAAAGCTGGCTTGAGTCTGGCGATGTTCACTATCTTCCTGCTGCCGTCCTTGTCGAGGACGAAAATGTGGTTCTCCATGTCCCGGGTGATGACTTCGTACGGGCCTATGTAGGGCGTGGAGGGAAGTAGTCTTATGGGTTTTCTCTCATCCAGATGTGCGTGCAGGTGTTCATCCTTCTGTGCGTGAAGGGTTGAGTGTCCAACTTGTGTATCGCTGGTACTGGGCGTAGCTGTCTCATTGACTCTCGAAATTCGTTGTAGAGAATATTCTAATGTCCGGTTCCTCGTCCGTGAAGGTTGCGAAGTCGCCTGGGATCCTTGTGGTTTTGCCGAAGATCAGCTGTGCTAAGTTTGTGTTGCTGTCGAGCCGGATCCCGTTCCGAAGGCCGAGCATTACTGAGGGTAGAATTTTTGTCCAGTTCTGGTTGTCTTGTTGCCACGCGAGCGCTGTCTCGATTTCTCTGTGAAACCTCTCTACCTTGCCGTTTGATGCTGGGTGGTAGGAGGTAGTCCTGCAGCGGCGGGTGCCAATTACTTGTACAAATTGTGAGAAAAGACGTGACTCGAACTGCGGTCCTTGGTCTGTTGCCAACAGTGTGCCGTACCTGCTTACCCAGTGTTCTAGGAAAGCGTGAGCGACTGTGTCTGCTGATGTATCTGCGATTGGTATTGCTTCTGGCCACCGCGTATATCGGTCGATGATGCTGAGAATGTGTGAAGCTCCTTCACTTGTCGGGAAGGGTCCGACCAGGTCTATGTGGAAGTGATCGAATCTCGCGTCGGGTGCCAGGAAGTACTTTGGTAGTAGTTTGTTGTGGCGCGAGATTTTGGCTCTTTGACATGGTAGGCAAAGTTTGCACCATTTGGTTGTGTCTCTTCTGATATCGAGCCACACGTACTGTTGTCTTATTAACGTGGGATAGTGAGTGGAAGGTGTCGAAAACTTCTTTTCTTAGGGATTGTGGGATGTACGGGCGGATGACGTCTTCTCTGATGTCGCAGTAGAATTCTGCGTATTTGGAGCCCCATGTTAGCTTGCGTAGCTTTATAGGGTTAGACGGGTCGTCTAGAATCGAGCGGAGTTGCTCGTCTTTTTTTGTTTGTCGCAGAGGTGTTGAGCATCGTACAGTGTTGGTAATTTGAAAGCTTCGATGTTTGCTCTCACCTGGAGCAGTTGCTCCAGGGAATAAACTTGGAGCCGTGAAAGCGTTGACTCGAGACAGGGCGTTTACCACTCGGTTTTCTTCTCCTGGTAGATAATGGATTTCTGTGTTGTACTGGGCTATGTAAGAGAGCCTCCGCGACCGGATGGCCGGCATCTTCTCGGTGTTGAGTTGAAGAGCGTATACGAGTGGTTTGTGGTCTGAAGGTTTTGAATTCTGCGCCTTCGAGGTAGTGTTGAAAATGCCTGATTGCCTCGTAGATTGCTGTTAACTCGCGGTCGTACATCGCGTATTTGCGCTCTGGATCGGTGAATTTACGGGAGAAGAAGCCAAGGGGCGTCCAAGTGCTCTCCTATATCTGTTCTAGGGCCGCGCCCATTGCTATATCCGAAGCATCGCAGATGAGGCGAAGTTCTGCGTTCTCGTCTGGAAAAGCCATGTACGAGAGGTCTGCGACGTCCTTTTTGCACTTTTCAAATGCTGCTATACTGTCGGTCGTCCAGTGGATCGGCCTCTTGTCACGCTTCTTGCAGCCGATGACCTGTTCGTGTAGGAGGAGCTGGGTCTCAGCAGCGTGCGGGAGAAGTATTCGGTAGCTATTGACGAATCCTAGAAACCTACGAAGCTTCTCAATATTTGAGGGTCTCGGGAAATCCTGGATAGCCTGTAGCTTTGTTGCGCTAGGTTTGAAACCTTAAGCTGATATGAGATGACCGAGGAAAACTAGCTCTGAAGCGCCCAAGTTGCACTTGCCGAGGTTGGCTTAGAGCTCGAACTCGGCCAGTCGCTGCAGCACTGTGTCGAGGTGTTTTCGATGTTCTTTCTCCGAGGTTGAGACTATGAGTATGTCATCGATGTATACGAACGCGTACTCCAAATCGCCCAGAGCTGTGTGGATATAACGTTGAAAAGTTTGAGCTGCGTTGCGAAAACCAAATGTCATCACGGGGAATTCGAATAGGCCAAATGGTGGTATTACTGCTGTCTTGTGGATGTCCTTTGGTACAAGAGGGATCTGGTGGTAGGCCTGTCGCAGCTCCAGTGTTGATAAAATTATTTTCCCTTGAGGAATGACATGCAGTCGTGCAATCGTGGCACTGGGTATCGATCGGGTACCGTGATCATGTTCAACTTTCTGTAATCTCCGCACGCTTACCAGGTGCCGTCCTTTTTGTGCAACCATGTGCAGGGGGCTTGTCCAGGGGCTATTTGACGGGCGGCAGATGCGGCAGGTTGAGCCATTTGTTGAATTCTTGCTTGGCTGCTTTCAGCTTTGCTAGGACCAGAGGTCTTGCGCGCTGAGATACCGGTGGTCCTTGTGTTTGGATGTAGTGCAGAACGCCTCGTTTCTTGACGTTGCGAAATTGGTCCGGGCCGAATATCTGCGGATACCTGTTGATTATCTCTTGGTACTCGTGGCCTGGTTGTAATAGGGCTATCTGGAAAACTTTGGCTTCCTTCACGAAACCGGTGGTTTCTACTCTTCTTGAGCCGTCTACCAGCTTCTCGAGTTTTAAATCTGGGAGGAGGTGGTAGGCGGTTAATAGGTCGGCGTCTATGATGGGGTGAGCTATGTCTACGACTGTGAAGTTCCAGGTTATCTTATACGGTAACCCGACGTCTAGTAGCCGTTTCGCTGTGCCGTGGGTATGTATGGTGGGGTTATTTACCACGAAGAGCTTAAGCTTTGAGGGTGTCAGTCTGTTGCTCTCCAGGGGTGGGAGGATGGAGAGATCCGCGCCTGTGTCGATGCGAAACGTCAGCTTGGAGATCTCGTCCTTCACGTGGAGGCGTAGGGATGTTCTCGACCTGTTGTAAACCTCTTTTACAGTTAGGTTGATTAGTTTTCCTGCTGTGTGGATGGTTTTTTAGATCTTACCGTGTAAGAGTCTTCAGCTGTGCATATCCAGTCGTACGGGAGGATACAGTTCCTTGCGTCTTTGCCGAAGCGGCGGTGGTAAAAAAATCGAGTGTGCTGGTTGTTGCTTTTGTGTGCCCCGAGTGTGGGTGGTCGGCCTTTGGCTTGCGGGGGCTGTTGGTAACCATTGCGTTGCTCGCGGCTGTCCGCTCTGCTGTGTTGTCTGGCGTTGTGTAGGTTGAAGCGCTCTCTGCTTCGACTGTGGTGGAGAGAGTTAGTCTGCGCTCTCTATTGCTGCTATTCTTGCCTCCAGTGACCTGTCAGTTTCTGGTGGTGGTTGTGGGTTTGTTATTTGTCAAATGAACCCATTCGGTAGCTTTTGCATGAGGGCGTGCGCCTCGTCTGCTCGAGCCTGGCCTTCCAGAGTTTGATGGTGGCCTCTTTTGTGGTTGTGCCTTTGGACAAGCTCATTAATTCCGCCAAGAACTCTGACGGGCATTTGTTGCCTAGTGTAGCCCCGCCGCATAACCTCTCTATTTGCTATTGTTCGGTGAGGGCGTATTTGTCGATGAGTATTTTCTTTAGTTGTTCGTGTTTATGTCCTTGCTCCAGTGTCGTTAGGTTGTAATGGATGTCCCTGTAGGTGTCTGCTGGAAGATATCTGCACACGAAGTTGTATTTTTCTTCGTCGTTGGTTACGCCGATGGCTCTGAAGGCGTCTTCCAGCTGCGAGTATCAGCCCACCGTGTCATACTTGTAGAAGTGCCAGAATGTGAGATTCTTTGTCTGAGTGAATTTGGGCGTTGTTACGCTGTATGAAAAAGTGGGCGGTGGTGCTGCATTGAAGTTGGCCGGCTATGGTGGCTGGGGTTGCAGAGTGCTGGGGAGATGATTCTGTGCTGCCTGTTGCTGGTTTCTTGGTTACTGTTGTTGTGTTGGAGTTGGGCTGCTCTCGCTGGCTGGTGGTGATGCAAAGAATGTGCTCGAGCCGCGCTGAAAGGCTAACGTTAGTTGTTCGGTGATGTTCTGCAGATGCTATTGGAGCTGTTGCATCTATGCTTGTTGCTGACCGAGGAGATGGTTGTGTAGGTTCGCCTGCTGTACTGTGTATTGGTGCAGTGCGGTGTGGTCGGCCTGCAACCTCTCTACCATTGTCTGTTATGCTGGGAGCTCCTGAGCTTGGTAGGCTGGCAGCAGATTCCGGGCTGTGGTGCTTGTGTGTGAATGTGTTATGGGACGTGACAGTAGGCTGGAGTTGGCGGTGGTGACGAGCGTTGTCATCGCGCCGTCACGTGTAGGCGTCGCTACTGTTGTGAGCAGTTGTGGCGGCGCACTAGATGCTTGCGGTGGTTACGGTGGTTGATGCTGTGGTGGCGCTTGCCTGGTCCGTCGGCTCGTTTGCGTGGACGAACTCTTCTTGGTTCATCTCGTTGTTGCGTGATGTTGCTGGGGATGACTCCCGCTCGTGTGACGAACTGGGAGTCGCCTCGGGCGTTCTGAGTAGCGTCATCTCGACCGTGGGGGGTAGGGGGTGGTGGGCTGTGGGTGGAAGTGGAGGTGGTTTAGGGATCTGTTTTCCCGACCTGAGTGACAGGTTCGCGTCCACGTCGCTCATAAGTCGCGTGTGAGGTCGCGAGACGGTCACGCTCAGCTGCGCTGGGCTGCGCCTCCGGAAGGGGACAACTATCGACGTGAGTGTGTGTCGTGATTCTATAAAAGGAAAAATAATGAATGAACGCCAAAAAGTTTACCTTTTGCTTTGTGTTGCCTTTCTGAGGGGCGAACTCGCTCTCAATGGCACTGCGCTACACCTCCGGGAGGGGACAACTGTCCTAGGGGACGGTGTCCCTGGTGCAAAATGAGTTGAGGTCGTTGCCCAGAGTAGTGCGACACTGGACGCCTGGACTGACGACCTTTCGGCCTACACCTCCGGGAGGGGACAACTGTCCTAGAGGACGGTGTCGGTGCGCAAGGATGCGTGAGTCGGACGGCTGCAGCTGGTAAGCACGCGACGATGTGACGTTGACCGGCAGTCTTGGAGTTCCCTTGGAACGAACGGTGCTGTGGATACTGCCGGAGGCTCCTCGTCTTCTCTCGCCGAGTTGTGCTAGTGGGTAAGGGGGGAGGTGCTGGGATATATAATTTTTGGAATATCTTGTTTGTTTATAATAATTAAAATTTTGTACGTTGATGACAAACGGTTGTAACCTCCTTAAAGACGAGACCAGTTGACCAGTTGAAACAAATCTCAAATCTCTCGAGATTTGTGCTAAATATTGATTGTAAAAAAATTTTAAAATATTGTACACTACTTTAACGGGTTACGACAGTGTTAAAACCTGGAAAAAAAGAAAAATTATTAGTGCTGTAAAAAAGTAATATATACAGGTGCTCCAAAAACTAAATTTTTCCTTTCAAATATAAGTATTATACATCACTTTTATGCATTAAAAATATGCATTAAGTGAGTATAACATTTAACAACAATTAAAGGTATTTACTTATCAAAAGACATCATTTTCATCACTTTTGTTTGCTTGCCGCATGTTTTTGATGGAACCGTACCATCAATCCTGATGAATCAAAGTGCCAAATCTTCCTTATGAGTCTGGTCTCAGACTAAACGGAACAGATTCCTGAAAAACACAAAATTAATGTAATTGATTAAACATATATTTACAATGTTAGTAATTATAGTGAATGTTACATATGTAAACATACGTAACATTCACTTTGAACTTATGTTCGCCAATTCTGCTCCGCTTAGTTTGTGACCATACTCATAAGGAAGGTTTTCCACTTTGATTCATCAGGATTGATGGTACGGTTCCTTCAGAAAGCTGCGGCAAGTACACAAAAAGCATGAAAAAACTAAATTTGAGTAAAAGGCATTTAAAGTTTATTGTGTAAATCATACAAATGAACTCAGCTATACTTACAGAAACTATCTGGCATACCTTCATTTGCTTTTGGTACTCAAATATATATACACTCAAGTATATTTGGTGATACGCGCATATCATGCTGTGTGATAATAGCATTTAGAAGCTGCAAATAAAATAAAAATTATCGTTAGCTATTCATAATCAGGTTATGTTTATGAATTACAGTTAGATGCAATACTTACCATTATTAAAAACACTTCAAGTTGTTAAAAAGTACGAAAAATAATAATCCAGATAGTGAATATAAACTTCCATCTTGCTGGCTTGCACCCGTGCACCTAAAAGAAAAAGCTCATTATGAACACAATTATTACAAATTAGTTTCCAATACTTATCTGAAGAATGTTTGTACTCTGCAGAAGCTCTTGCACTTTTACAACACCACTGAGGTTATAAGCATTGTTACAGCAGCTAGCAGACTAACTGCACTGATCTAGTGTCTTGAATGAAAAACAGCTGTTTGGCTGCTTTCTGCTGTTTTATAGAAAATTCTACTATACCGATCAAACAGTAATCTTTATTCTCGACTGGACGCTGTGAACCACAATCTGTTCGAGTGGCAAATTCAAATTTGTTGAATGCCTTTACTTTAACACATTGAGTTTAGTAATATAAAATGACACATAGAAAAATTAATTTTAGGGATTTTATTCATTTTACGGAAATAAAGTCATAACTCTTGAGAAAAAAACGGTTTGTAAAACGGTTTTTAAGTCGTATTTTCAGTAAGATTTCTCGTGAAATTACTCTGTAAAATGTGTGGTAAAACAATCCTTTCCACAAGTTTCGCTTAATTAAAATATTTAAAAATCACGATTTTTAAAAAATTTACTTGAAACAGATTTATCAGTTTTTTTGTCGATATCTTCGAGGCAAATTTTTTTAGCAAAAAACGGCTTTAAGGTCCATATTCTACGGACTACTAGCTGTGAAAAAATTGAATAAAAAAAATGGATATTTTCAAAATTTTAACACTGTCATAACCCCTTAAGATTGTAAGAACAATATTTAGAAAATTGTTTTGTGATCTTAGGAACCGATTGTCGCGCTCTAGGAATTAGGCTGTGCGATGACGTGAATTATTGTGATAAAAAAATCTTGGCTGCTGCGCTTGCCATGTTTACGCGCGAGATCCTTAGAAAAAATATCGCTCACTGTAGTAGAGAGACTAGTCAGGGATACAAACGCGATTTTAATTTCGCGCGCACTAGTGTCGAGCGCTCGCCGCGTTGGTAGCGCTCGCCGCGTTGGTAGCGCTCGTCTGATCTCTACTGCCGCGCCGCCTGCTCGTCCGGTCTGTCGGTATAGTCAGCTTTTGAGCGAGAGGGGGGGAGCGTTGAATCAGCGCTCGTGCTCTCCCTGCCCGCGTGCGGCGCTATCGCTCCTTCTCCCTACCGGCATTAGTGGGAGGACAATGGTAACTGTGCTCGTGCTCGATTTTCCCGCGCGTGTGAGAAAGTTGAAGTTATTTACTTCAAGAAACGGTCGAAAATTTTAATTGCTATTGGTCCCGCCTCGGGTAGGGTGATTACGGTTTTCGGAATTTTATGATGGTCATGCCTGCGAGAGCCGGCGGCAGTAAAACTGATGTTCATGAAAATTTTCCCCGGCGAAAAATTTATGACCTACGCGTCTTTTGGAGACTAGCAAGGCTTAGGCGAGCCGTCGAAAATTTGTTCGGATTCTACGTACATGTGTTAGAATGTATATGTACGTTTATGTTGTACGTATATGTGTCGATGTTGCCGCTCTGACGAAGAACGGTTGCGTGAGCGAGTGGTGTGTTGTGCTGCTGCGGAGGGTGCTGTTGCTTCGCTGTTGTTGCTGCGTTGCTGTGGCTGCGTTATTGTTGCTGCACTGCTGTTGCTGCATTGTCGTTACTGCACTGCTGTTGCTGCGTTGCGATGCGTCTCTGCCTGCCGCCTCGGGATGCTGGTGGGCTGTGCGGATTGTGCTCCCCACGGTGTCGTTGTGTAGCAGCTCGTGGATGCGCCGGTGTGCCTGCACGCACCACGGTAAAATTGGCGCGACTCGCCGGCATGCCTGCATGAGTCGGCTTCGGCAAGGTGTTGAAGGAGTCCTACCTCGCCGTGTCTCGTCCGCTGTTGTGTAGGCGAGACCGCTGAGGGCGTCATCGCTTCCTGGCTGGCGCACTTGTTTGGTTTTCTTAAAACTTTTTCTTTTTCTCTTACGGGTCAGTAGTTTGCGTTGGCGCGCGAAGTGATGAAGATGGCGTCGTCCTGCCTGTTGCTTCCGCGTACGTTGCGTTGTGCGGCTCGCTTCGTTGGAGGCTTCCTGTGGATGTTACTTCTTCCTCCGCGAGACGTCCTGGTCACCAGTGAAGGGGCGGACGGGTTGCGTAGAACGGCGTTGGTGTGCGTGGTATAACGACACTGCTTACTGCGTGGGTATGTACGTGCACTTTATTGGTCTTTGCTAGTCGTGGCTGCCAGTGGTGTGTGCGTAGCGCTCGGGCACACACACACACACACACACACACACACATATATATATATATATATATATATATATATATGTGTGTGTGTGTGTGTGTGTGTGTGGCGACACTGCCCGCACGGGGGCAGTACCTCTCGGCAGAAAGAGAGAGAGAGAGAGAGAGAGCAGCTCGAGCGTCGAGCTCGCCCCGCTTCCCCCTGCGCGTCAGTCCAAGCTGAGAGCCCGAGCGCTACGCACACACCACTGGCAGCCACGACTAGCAAAGACCAATAAAGTGCACGTACATACCCACGCAGTAAGCAGTGTCGTTATACCACGCACACCAACGCCGTTCTACGCAACCCGTCCGCCCCTTCACTGGTGACCAGGACGTCTCGCGGAGGAGGAAGTAACATATATATAGTTGAAATTATAAATTTATGCCTTGCACAGCAATGCAACGAACTTAGGGAAATGCGGATAATGCTGAATTGTCAAATCAGATTTTATGAACAAGCAATTGACCGCTAAGAGAGTCAGTTTGTAATGTGCTTTTGTATCGGGTAGTAGCAGTGCTAAGATGCACTGAGTAAGATATTATAAATAAATGTAATTATTGAATACATTAAATCTCTTCTCCAATACTTAATTTTTTACCATATTTTAACGTGGTAGCAGCGCGTGGTTCACTAGTTTTTGAGTAACCACATTTTGTGTTAAACTATCCATCAAAGAATCCATGATTGAAGGAAAACTCAGATAAGTACATAGGAAATCTCATTGATGAGCAGTGAAGATAAATATTAGTATTTTAAAGGTAAAAACCCAGGATGGGTATATACAGTTGTAACGTGGAATTTTTTCGCCGTGGAATTCCCGCTAGTGTACAAAATATTTCTATTGCGCGGCTTACTTCCTTTACTCCGGCTCGTGATATTCCTGCAATGGTGAAAAGTGGGATAGTGCTGGCAATTAGGGTTGAACATATATGAAATGCCAATAATTAAGATTAATAAAAGACAAATACATTATCGTATCAAGGGGCGCCGTAGCGCCACGATGGCAAGTATAAGGTACGACAGTCCGTACGCCGCCGTCGGGCGCAAGCCAGACGACCCGTATATACTTTAAACTTGCCCTGTTGGAACCTTGGCGTACAATTTTCTTCGCACTAAGAGCATTGTTTCGTACATATAAGCACTTATATGAAAGTTTTCGACAAAACTTACAAAATCACATCAGGGTCATATTTTGCATAATAGCGTCTATCAAAAGTTATTGTAAAGTGAAAGTTCGGGCTGGTCAATTCTTCTCGAGAGAGAACACTGAACAATTAATGTAATTCCGGTTACGTCAGTACCACGTACTTCCGTATTATATAGATCATCATGCATCATATAGATATACTTATACTTGCTGCGCAAATGCAGACGATCTTTCACGATGAAACAGTGTTTACATACAATCATAAAATAATCAACGTGTTTAATTAACAGTTTCTCATTAAATGTAATAAAAAGTAGTACTAACCATTTAACACAATTAGATATTTTAATTATAACAGTAAAATATAATTAAGTCGATAAGTCAAGTATGTATTAATAATAGATTACAATAACATAAACATGACTAGAATTTTATTAGATAAGTATTCAGTTTTATTTTGAAATCTATCAGTACAATAAAAATAAACTTTTCGTAAAATGATTCATTGTTTAAATGTTTTTATTTTTTTTCAGATATTTTCTGTTTCCATTGAGAGCTTACACAACTATCAATTTGTATAGCAAGGGAATTTATGTGACAAGCTATTTTTGCAAGTTTCTTACAGGAGGTTATACGCCAAACATCATTGGTGAATATTGAAAAAAAAATGAAAAGGCTTCTGTGAGTGATCTAAAAAACAAAAAATGTGTAATATTTTATATCGGTCTCACTTGTATTTATTGGGAAATATTTATAACAGACAATAATTGATAATTAACCAGCAAAAAGGAGGTTCCTGTGATGAAGTGAATTTTGAGTCAAGAAAGTTTATAATGACATGTACTAGACGATAGCTGGATATCTCAAGTTTAGACCAGCAAAAAGAAGGTTCCTGTGACAAAGTGGAATTAGTGAAGTAAAAATCTATTTTGATTCAAGAATTATTTATAAGACATGCTGAAAGAACACAATTGCCAAGAATAATAAATACATCCATTTAATAATGGATCAGTCACTATATGAATTGTAACAACTTTTATCCAGTGTAATCAAATTTTATGTTTACAAAGTGTTTCTGACGTAACATTTATTATGGTTACGTATTCATAAATTATCAGAAATGCCGGAAGAACTAGATTGACAAGAATAGATGGAATATCTATCAAGTTTAGTCCATCAAAAAGAAGGTTCCTGTGACGAAGTGAAATTAGTGAAGGATTTTCAGTCAAGATAATACTTTCTATCGGCCTCACTATTAATATTTATCTGCACTTACGTATGAACAATGCATTGCTTATTATTAATGGTAACATATTATCAAACTTGATTGAAGAAAGCTTGAATAGACTTTGATTAATGAATCATTTATAAGAAATGCCCGAAGAACTTAAATGATAAAAATATGTACATATACCTAACAATAATAACATAGATACGACTAACAGGATTCAATTAGATAAGTATTCACTTTTATTTCGACATAAATCAATACAATATAAATTAATTTTTTGTGAACTGTGTAACGTGGAATTTTCCCGCCCGCACGGGAATTCCAGTTATTTACAAAGTATTTATTTAACACACGGCTTTCTTCTTTTTCCCTGGCTCGTGGTATCCCTGCAATGGATGGAAAGCGGGAAATGTGGTGGCAATCGGGTGAAAATTTTTGAACACAAATAAATTGGTTAATGAAGTACGGATATATTCTATTTTTGTTATACAATTCAGTTCTTTCGGCAAACAAATTCGAACTCGAAATAATATCATGGGCACGCGACCAAATTACTAAATCCAAGGCTGCTCCATAGTGCTAAATAGAAAAAGGGCCGCGAAATTTCCTCTACGTTTGAGTCTAATTGAACAAAAGGGAAAACCGCCATTCGCTGAAACGCGCGAAATATTCCACTACCGAACGCGGCACGTATTCCTCGGTAAATATAAGTTTTCCTCTATATGTTCCGAATATTATATAGTATATCAAACTCTCACCAATTCCTCCACAATAATTCCTCCAAAGAAAACGTCTCTTCCAAACTTCCTCTACAAAATATCCAGCGACTACCCAAAATGGCTTCCAAACGGACAGAGCGGGAAAAAAATAATAATTGCTGGAAAGCTACTTGATTCACCAACTGCCAGTGACGGAATGGCCAAGGCCGACGCTCCGATCGAGGAAGGATGCCGCGTTTTCCCACTCGACCTCCTTCTTCACGGAAACGCAAGCCCGGCCTCCAAAATTATATAATTGGTCCTTTTTCCTAGAAAAATCCCTTATTGGTTTTCCCGAACTACCACCGATCTATTCCTATATCGGTGAGTTTCCTCAAGCGCCCTCTTTTCCAAATCCTAATTTATTCATTGGTTGGAAAACAATTATCGCCCTCTATATCCTTGACTAATCTTGTAATTCGCGCCCCCTTTACTGATAAAAATCAATCAATCAATATTGATCCCCATCCGGTGTCTCCCCCTATAGATAACGAAAACTAGACGCGCGAGATTCAAATTCCATTGATATATCCTTATGCTTCACTGCATACTGACCCTAAAATACCAACTGAAATATTCCAATAAATCTCCGCCATGTTCCACTATGCTGAAAAGAAAACCTCTATCGCCATGTGTTGTACTGTACAGTTCCCCTGTACAGTACTCCGCGTCTATATCACATCATTCATCACAAATCTATCGCCCGATAGCAGGCGCCCTCTCACTCTCACTCGATCACGGTCGATAATCGAGAGCGCTCTCTCTCTCTCCCCTCTATCATCGCCCGCGCCACATGCTCTCTCTCTCTCTCTCACGCCGCTATCACGCGCGCCACAAATTCTATCTCCCACTCTCTCCCGCTCTCGCTAACAGCTCGCGCGCATCATTCTCTCTCTCTCGCTCTCATGCACACACACGCAGCCTCGTGCATGTGACCGCGCGTGCGCCGCTGACTAACTTCCTGCTGTGCCCCCTCCCGAGCTCACATCCTGCGCTCCGCACGCGGCCGGTCAGAGGCAACTCCTGCGAGCGCCACCGAGCGCTGGCTCCGCTACAGGAGCTGTCACCTCGCCGAGAGTGAATCAGCCGGCCGCATAATAATGTTCACGACGCAGCAATAATTATTGCTACGTCGCAACTGATTCTTTGTTTAATTATTTTTGTTTATTTCAGATATTTTTTTCCATTTGGAGGTTACACACCGTTCAGGGTAGATAAAAAAATTCAACGAATTTTCCTGTGATAAGCTTATAGTGAAGTGAAAGAAGTTTACGTAAGTTTTGCAGTTTTAATATTCAAGATTTATGATTTATGATTAATAAATTTAGAAGTCAAGTGGTTTAAAGTGTGCGTATTGTATTTTCTTCACTTAAGTATTGAAGAAAGTTTTTACAGAACTTCTATTGGGAGGTTACACAACTGTCATATTATAAAGGGAAGGAATTCCTGTGAGAAGCTAGTGATGTGAAAAATGTTTTTTCAAGATTTATAATTATTATATAAGTTAAGAAGACATGTGGTTTATAAGTTTTTGCCAATTTTGAGAGAGCAAGTACACTAAGTTTCCAGATGTAACGAGACTTTCCCAAGGGAAAAGCATGTTTTGTTTTGTATAAGGTAACGAGAACTTACGAAGGCATACAACTATCAGGTTATACAAGGAAAGAATTTTCTTGTGATGTAACAAGCTAGTGAAAGTGTTGTATTTTCATCGTTTAAGTATCGTTGAAAGTTTTTACAGAATTTGCAGTCGATGTTCTGCTATTTCTATTGGATGGCTTCGCAACTGTCATGTTATAAAAGGAAGGAATTCCTGTGAGAAACTAGTGATGTGGAAAATGTTTTTTCAAGATTTATAATTATTATAAAAGTTCAGAAGACAAGTGGTTTAGAAGTTTTTCATAATTTTTAGAGAGCAAGTACACTCAGTTTCCAGACGTAACGAGACTTTTCCCAAGGAAAAAGCTTGTTTTGTTTTGTATAAGGTAACGAGAACTTATGAGTTGTCAAGCCAAGTGCTCAAAGGGATAGGCTAAGAATTTTCAACTTGATAGGGCCCAGTAAAAATTGAATTTTTTAATTTTGAAATTTTTAATCTATGATTATTTCCGTAGTACTGAACTGTACCATCTTAAAAGTTCTTATACTATCCCTTTAAGCTGTGGGCTTAACAACTACTTGCATGGTCTGTTTGCTTTTTAGAAATCAGAACATGTATTTCCATTCAGAAAAGAGACGCTCAATCCATATTCTGGAAACAGACTATATTTTGGGCACTCTGAAAATTGAAAATAACTAAGTTTTCATTAAACATACCAATCAGAGGGATATCATGAGAAATTTCAAGTTTATCGTATCAACCAATTTTAAAATAATTACCATATAAGGCATTCAAAATTGAACAGCTCAAAATTGGTCTAGACGATTAACTTGAAATTTCTTATGCTATCCCTCCGATTGAATTGCTTAAAGAAAAATTAGTTATTCTCAATTTTGAGAGAGCAAAATGTGTACTCAGTTTCCAAGTCTTGGATGTAACGAGTCTTTTTCCAAGGGAAATGCATGTTTTGCTTTGTAAAAGGTAACCAAAACTTATGAGTTATCAAGCCTGTCACTCAGAGGGATAGTATGAGAATTTTCAAGTTAAAACAGCTTAGAAAAATTTGAATTTTTTAATTTTGAAATTTCTAATCTCCGATTATCTTTATACTGTTCATCTATACAATCTTCAAATTTTTTATACTATCTCTCTAAGCTGTGGGCTACACTACTTGTATGGTCTTTTTACCTTTTAGAAATCAAAACATGTATTTCCATTGAGAAAAGTGACGAACAACCCATATTCTGGAAACTGCTTGTACTTCGGGCACTCTGAAAATTGAAAATAACTAAATTTTCATTATAAATACCAATCAGAGGGATATCATGAGAAATTTCAAGTTTATCGTATCAATCAATTTTGAAATAATTATCATATAAGGCATTCAAAATTGAACAGTTCAAAATTGGTCTAGACGATTTTCAAGTAGACATACCTGAAAATTTAGACACTAAAGGCGTGAAGTCGACAGTGTAATTATTTATGTGAAAGTCAAAATTACAAGTTCATAGAGAAGGTTGCATATATTTCATGCAAGAAAGTTTCTATTTTTCCATGTACAAGCTAGTGAAAGTGTTGTATTTTCATCGTTTAAGTTCGAAGAAATAATATACACAAATTTTGGATTTTATTTTTATTTTTCTGTATATTACTTACAGTGATAAATAAGGCTGATTCAGTAAAGTCTGCTGTTTATAAATTTCTTTTTTACGACACATCGGATCACCTGTAAGAGAGAAACAATAATTTATTTTAAAACAAAGAATCATGTTCTATTATCAGAAAGTTAATTTATTTAAAGATAATTAAAATATACGTATCTGACGTAGTTTTGAGTAGTACCTATTATAGGATAATAAGACGATAAATTAACTATATGAAACATTTTATGATATTGTTAATTACACTGACATTTAGTAGTTCATTGATTATTTATGATAGGACGGGACGGCAAGTTTTCCCGTAAAAAAATTGCGTTCAACATGATAGAATTTGTTCCTGTTTTTTTTTAAATCAATGTAAATCAACAGAAATTAAATCCCATATATAATTGTATCTAATCGTCCTCGACATAGATTTTTAATGAAATAAGGATAGCAACACGTTTACTGAATTACTAAGTAGAGTAGATTGTACATCCGCTCGTTGCTTCCATAAATAAAAGACAAAGTTTTCATGATGCGAAACAATCTTGTGAAATTACATAATAATTTTAGACAAACTTGATATTACCACATATTATGGGCACCTTTGTCATGTGATAATGGCATGTAAGAACATCATACCATTCTATTACGTGTACCATAGGGATAAAATGAAACATTGAATAATAACATATTGGCGCTACGTTCTGCGCATGTTTGTGACCCATGACGCAACGCCCAATTTACCGGAAGAATGGTGGCCTAATCTCCCACGGTAAATACGGCATCATCGTGATCGGCCACCAAACATCAGCTAGAATGCGCAGAACGTGGCAGCAGTCGCAATTATTCAAAGTTTTAATTGTACCCGACTGTACCTTTTCACATACTGCTATTTGGTCAAGTGCTTATATAAATACATATATATTTATAATCCTCCCCCTTTTAAACGCTTATTTATTTATTTCAAATCGATTGCTTTTTATAAATGAACTTGCCAATTTATTTATTGATATCATGACTTCCTTTTGGTAAAATTAAAATTGAAATTTATGTAAATTCGAAGGTAAAGGAGAAGTAACACTAAAGAAGTGGTAGTATGACCAACAGACCCTTAACGTGAAGATGTTTACGCGTTAATATTTTCATAGATAGATAGATTTGAATTTTTACCATATAAGCGTTCCAAATTGTGAGATCAAAAATTATCTTTGATTAAAACAATGAAATAACCGTATACATACAGTAAACTCTTAGAATTTTTGTGACATTAAGGTTATCAAAAGTTATAAAATTCATGTTTAATTCTTACATAGGAAGAAACGACCTTATACTTGCCAGCCTTTTACCTTTTTAAAAGGTTTATTTGGGGGGGTTATATACACGATCAACAACAGAGTGAATTTATGTAAAGGCATGGGCACGCGGCCATATAACTAACTCCAGGATTGACGGTTGATAGCTAGAGAAAGAGCCGCGAAAAATCCTCTACGAGTGGCTCTACTTTAAATTGAACAAAAACGGGAGAACTGCAATCCGCTGTAAATTGCGAAGGTTTCCTCTATGTTCGAAACTACGGAACCGCCGTCTGACTTCTCTATATCTCCGCCATAAAAAAATGATAATCGCCAAAAACATTTATAATAAAATGTTACCGAAATTCCTCTATAAATGTAGTAGACTGGGCTCCTCCAATATCCCTTTCCTCCAAAAAAAACGTGAACTCCAACCCAAAGAAATAATTAAGGAGACGAAGCCGCACTCCTCGAATTTCTCCAAAGATTTCGACAACCAGAGACCAAAATGGCGACACAAAATAGGTTAGGCAATTATCTGCTGAAATCGATTAATTGCTTAGAGCACCAGTAACGGAATGGCCGAGGCCGACGCTCAGCTTGAGGTACGATGCCGCGTTTTGCCACTCGGCCTCCTTCTTCACGGAACCACCAATCTATTTCTTTATCTACGAGTTTCCCCAGCGCCCTTTTTTCCAAATCCTAATTTAATCATTGGCTTAGAACTCAATTATCATCCTCTATGTATTTCCTCAATATGCAAATTCGCGCTCCCTCTATTGATATCGATCAATCAATCAATCATGTCGATATCCATCCGGTGGCTCCACCTACAGATAAACCGCAGGCCGCGCGGTATTCAAAAATCCTCTATCATCAACGATATAATCATAGGACAACATCGATCCCTAGCCCATACACTCCCCTATATATCTTTATGACCTCCGAGAGTCAACATAAAGTCAACTTTACCGCGACGCTCCTCAGTCATGCGTTCCGAAACTCTCTGGGCGCTCCAAATGCCATCAACTTCGCGCCACTATATCCCTCTCTTTCTAACTCAAGCGCACGCTCTCTCTCTCTCTCTCTCTCTCTCTCTCTCTCTCACGTTCGACTACCACTCTCTCTCTCTCTCTCTCTCTCTCTCTCTCTCTCTCTCTCTCTCTCTCACGTTCGACTACCACTCTCGCTATACCTTCTCTCTCCCGCGCACCGACTCTCTCTCTCTCTCTCTCTGACTCTTTATCACGCGCGTCAACTCTCTCTCTCGCACACACACACAGTCTCATGCATGTGACCGCGCGCTCTTGCCACTACCTCGCTTCCTGACGTGCCCCCTCCCGAGTGCCGGCGCGCTGCGCAGGTGCGACTTGAGATTTCACATCCTGCGCTCCACACGCGGTCGGTCAGAGGCAACTCCTGCGAGCGCCACCGAGCGCTAGCTCCGCTCCAGGAGCTGTGAACTCACCGAGAGTGAGTCAGCTGGTTGTGCAATAATGTTCACGACGCAGCAATAATTATTGCTACGTCGCACAGTTCTAAAAGAAGAATTAGTTGAATTTTTGAATTTAGTCGAAAAGAGTTCAGTGTTAAAATCTGTACCTTCTGACGAGTTAAGGAAATTAGTCAAGCAAACTGAAGAAAAAGAATATGCAGCTTCAGCACCAAAACAAAAATTAATTGAAATTTTGGATCTATATACTAGTAAATGGATATATGATTCTTTGAAATTAGATGATCTAAGAAAGGTAGCCAAAACTATACTAGAAATAAAATTTGAAGATAAATCGAGAGAAAACCAACTCAAACTAAGGAAACAAATAGAAGAGATGGCGAATAACGAAGAAGTTAAAATTCGGGTATTTGATGGTAAAAATTATGGTATATGGAAGAAGAGAATATTACAATTATTAAAGTGGAAAGAATATGATGAACCTGCTACTAGAGACAAAAGAAGTACTGAACATGAGGAAATTTGGACCGAGAAAAATCTCAATGCAATGAACTATATTTACGGCAGTATTTCAAATGACTAACTAAAATTCGTGAGTGAAAAAGATACAGCTTTTGGAATCATGAAGTAATTTGATGAATTATATTTGAAAGAATCATTGGCTTTGCAGATATGCATAAGAAATAGATTGGATAAAATAAAGTTAAAAGATTTTGACAATTGCAGTTTATTTTTCACAGAATTTGAGAAGACAATAAATGAATTGAAAAATGCAGGTGGAAAAGTTGATGAACGAGAGAAGTTAAATTATATGCTGAGAACATTACCCGATTCACTAAGCTATTTTGGAGATTGAGTAGATATAATGCAAGAAAATGATAGAAACTGTGAATTTTTAAAGAATAAAATAAACATGTGGGAAAGCCGAAATACAAATAATGATAGCGGAAAGTAAAAAACTAGTGTTTTTCAAGCTGAACAAAACAAAGATAAAAACTGTTTTGGTTGTGGACAATTTGGACATATTATGAATGAATGCCGAAACTCATGAACTAGAGGAAAAGGCAGCAGAGGTACAGCGCATTGGCGAGGAGGTGCGCATAATCAACATCAGCAGCAACAGCAGACACAGCAGTTCCGAGGTCGCGGAAGCAGAGGTGTACAACGAAGTTACTATCGCGGAAGCAGAGGTGGACAACGAGGCTACTATGGTAGAGGCAGAAGAAATCAGAGACACGATGCGAGGTATAGTGAAAACGTCAGCGACCAAGTGACACCAGAGTCATTTTTAACAGAGGTAAAGCGCGACGATGAATGTGACACGAAAATTTATGCTTGCGATACAAATAAAATAAATTGGATATTAGACAGTAGCTGCTCAGACCACATAATAAATAACGAAACTTATTTTCATGTATTGATCACTTTAGAGTAGCTAATAAGTGTAAAAGTTGGTGATGGTAGAATTTTGAAATGTACAAAAATCGGTAAAATCATATCTTATTTTAGTGCAAATAGAATGACAAACAAAGTAGAAATATCCAATGTATTTTATGTTAAAGAAATGAATAAAAATCTGTTAAGTTTTGCGAAAGTAACGGATAAAAATAAAATTATTACTGTTGAAAATACATCGAAAATATATAATAAACAAAAAAATTTAATTCTGGTAGGTAGTAGATACATACAGACTTGAATGGGCTACATAAAACTACAGGATTTGATGGTTCACAATATTTTCTAACATTTATTGATGATTATAGTAAATGCGTGTTGATTTATAAAATAAAATCAAAGTCAGATGTTTGTGAATGTTTTATTGACTATATTAATAAAGTTGAAAATATTACTGAAAAAAAGATAAAAAGATTGAGATGCGACAACGGAAAAGAATATTTAAATCGAGATTTTTATAATGTTATAAGTGAAAAAGGAATTTTGTTAGAACCTTGTCCTCCATATATACACGAATTAAATGGAACGGCCGAAAGATATAATAGAACAATAATGAATACGGCAAAATGTTTGTTATTTGAAGCTAATGTAAATCGTAAATATTGGACAGAGGTAGTCCAAGCAGCAGTATATTTAAAAAATACAATTGCCAATTCTATTGAGAATAAAACTCCTTTTGAAATTTTTTTTAAAAAGAAAACGGAGATTAGTCATTTACGATTATATGGCAGTAAAGTTTTTGTCAGAGTACCAGAAATTAAAAGAGTTACGAAATGGGAGAGAAAATCTGATGTAGGAGTTTTATTAGGATATGATCACGTTGGATATAGAATTTTAGTAAATAATAAAATAGTCAGAAGTAGACATGTTAATATGATTGAAAATGATAAAGATTTAATTGTTTTTAGAGGTAGTGAAAATAGGGATGATGATAATTACGTTGAAAATGAAAATTTAGAAAATGATGAAAATTGAATTCATGAGAAGGAAAATTCTATATCAAGCGATATCAATGAAATAGCTTACGATAATGCAGGTAAATTGTTAAGAAGATCTGAAAGGGAAAGAAAGAAACCTGACAGATATAATACAAATTTCGCAAACTCAAATTATATTTATGTAAATGTTGTAAGCATAGATAGTCCTTCAACTTATGAAGAAGCTATAAATAGTAACGATAACGATTTATCGAATGAAGCTATGACTAGAGAAATGAATTGTTTAATTAAGAATAAAACTTGGAATTTAGTTGAAAGACCTAAAAATAAGAAAATTTTAGATTTGAAATGGGTATTCACAAATAAATCTGATAATGGAAAAAAAGCCAGGCTTGTTGTAAGAGGATTTCAACAAACTGAAGTACTTGAAGATTTATATTCACCAGTAGCTAGGATTCAAACTTTAAAATTACTACTGTCTTATTGTTGCAAAAATAAATTCATGATTTATCAAATGGATGTAAAAAATAAATAAAAAATGTAAAATAGTAGTAAAATAAAAATAGTAGTTTAAATGGATATGTAAAATCAGAAGTATTTGTGAAACAACCTAAAGACTTTCATGATGGAAGAGATAAAGTTTGTAAACTAGAAAAAGCATTGTATGGTTTGAGAGAAAGTCCGAGAGGTTGGTATGAATATTTTGATGATTATTTAAAGAAAATGAAATTTTGATGAAGCGAAAGCGATTATTGTCTATATGTTAAATATGACAAAGAAGACATAATTTATTTAATTTTGTTTGTCGAAGATTTACTAATTGTGGAAAAAACAAAAGAATAATTGATGAGGCCAAACGAGAATTATCAAATAGATTTGCTATAAAAGATTTAGGGGAAGTAAATACTTATTTATGGATAAATATAAAATATAATCATGAAAAAGGTCAAATGACATTAGATCACAGTGATTATATAGACTCATTTGCAAGAAAATATAATATTGTAAATGTGAAACTGTATTATACGCCAATGGAACGATATTTGAGTTTGGAACCCGCACAGGCAGCATCACATGATTTAAAATATAGAAATTTAATTGGAGCATTATTATACCTTAGTAAAGGAACAAAACTAGATGTAAGTTATAGCGTCAACTATTTAAGTAGATTTTAAAATATTTATGATGAATCACACTATAAATACGCATTCAGAATTTTAAAATATTTGTATTTAACAAAAGATCTTAAATTAATGTGCTTGTTGGCTTTATCGATCTTTCCGAGGCAATCGTGTAGGAAAGGGTTAAAAAAATAAAAAGGCCCTTTTCTTATATCGTCAACGTTTCGGCGAACATTGTCGCCCTCATCAGGACACTGTCGAAAGTTTTTATTGTAAATATAAATATAAAGTTACAGAACAATTTTTAAAAAAAAAACAATATTTTTAGAGAACTTACGTATCGGAGCTGTCGTGATTTTTGTACATCTCAATGATGTTTTCCCCCGGCTATTTAATAGCGGGGGACGAGAGACGCCGAGCGACACAGTTATTATTTGTATTGCTCTGTCGGCTAATTTCTCAGAAGTGAGGAAGTAGCCAACAGCCGTCGCTTATATATAATGCGCGCGATTCCTGATCTTTAGCGCGGTTTTGATTACAAGTGACGTCACACATCACCTCATCTGTTCGATGTACATAAACAGAATATATTTATTCACATTTAACTTTTCAGCTGGTAAATCAAGTGTGTGTATACATTATTTAGTTTTTGGGTATCCTCCTTTTTATTTATACCGTTTTTCTGTAAATGTATGTACATCATTTCCGATATCAATCTTTTATTTAGATTACTCTCCCTGTCTTTAATACGGTAATCTTCGAAATTGAAAACATGGTTGTACCTTTCTTTATGCTCGGAAATGACATTGTCTTTGGATTTCCTATGCTCCTCCACACGTGTACATACATTTCTTTTTGTTTGGCCGACGTATGTGGCAGTGTAGTCATTACATTTAAGTTCGTAAACAACATTATTTTCCAACTGTCTTTCTTTTTTATCTTTACCCTTTACAATAATATTGCACATCTGACTATGTATCTTTGGAATAGTTGTTATGTTGTTACGTCTCAAAGAATGCTGCACACGCTCATAGAAACCGCCGATGTATGGTATGCCAACGCAATTGCGATATGTATTATCCCTTGACCGTTGTTGTGGTTGTCTCGTTGTTTTGACTTGCGACAGTCGTTTTTTGACATATTTATTAATGAACTCAACAGGGTAATCATTTTCGAGCAGCAAATTCTTAACAATATTAATGTTTTTGTGATGAAAACATCTACTTGATAACCCTACTGCTCGGTCAACTAAATTGTACACCATGGCAATTTTTTGGTTAATCGGATGTTGAGATTTAAAATGCAAAAATCTGCCAGAGAAAGTTGGTTTTGTGTACCAATCAGTTTTTATATTACCTGCTTCATTCACCAATAAAACGTCTAAAAAGCTTATGGATTTGTTTACTTCCTTTTCATGTGTAAATTGGAGTCTATTGTTATATGAATTGAATACTCTTAATGTTTCATTTACTTTTGTTCTTGGAATACAAGTGATAATATCATCGACATATCGGAAAAAGATCACTGGTTTATACGTTAATTTCTAAATACATTCCGTTTCGAGATCATCCATGACAATGTCAGCGAACAGTCCCGAAATCGGAGAACCCATAGGTGTGCCAAAAAGTTGTTTGTAAAATTTACCATTAAACTGGAAGTACGTATTCTCAATAAGCAGATCGCAAGCATGCAAAATTTCATCAAGTGGAATTTCCAACTTCCTCGCTATTTGTGCATATCGTCTTTCAATGCTTTGCATGACTAGTGTCTTGTCGATGTTTGTATACAATGACTTTACATCTAAGCTGACAATACAGTGGTCATTCGGAATATTTATATTTCTTATTTTTTCTATGAATTCGTAGCTATTTTTTATGTACGAGTTCGGCTTATCTATGCTATTTTTTAAAACTTTGAATAAATATTTTGATAAAAAATATGTTGGTGAACCTATTGCTGAAATTATAGGTCTTAGAGGGTGGTCTCTCTTGTGGATTTTTGGTAACCCATATGCTTTCGGTAAGCAGGTATCAGTTTGTGTGAAAAACTGTTTTTTATATTTTTTACCAAAATATTCATTCTCATTCCAGATATTAGTTAATTTTTTAATATTCGACTGTAGTTTTGATAATGGATTTTTCTTAATGATAGTATATGTGTTATTGTCAGCTAAAAGATTCTCCATCTTGTCAATATAATCTCGTTTATACATAGCAACCGTTACATTACCTTTATCAGCAAAGGTGAACATGATGTCGTTGTGAGTCTTAATGAAATTCTTAGTTTCCGTTAACTTATTCTCACAACTTTTTTCCTCTATTGTAGTATATCTAGTTCTATTACGGTGTTTTGTGATTTTTTTAATTAGCGTGTTACGAATATCATTTGCAGTATTATCCTGAAAATTGTTGATTGATATTGTGTTCTCTAAGTTTTTTATGCATTCAATAATAAGAATTTCATTAAGACTGCTCGTAGGATTAAATTTCCTACCTAGTGAGGTCACGTATTTTACATTAGTCGGTATGTCTACATTAGTCAAATTGGTAAACCATTTTTCAAAACTCGGATTTGTGTTGTTTTTTCTGTTTAAATTATCGAATTTTCTATTATGAATACAGTTGAGATTGAAGCGAAAATTAGTGTTATGCTCATCCTGGTTTAACATGACAAAATCAAAAATCTCTTGTGAAAGTGAACCATACAAAACTCAACGTACGTAAAACTCTACGGAAATTTAATCCTACGAGCAGTCTTAATGAAATTCTTATTATTGAATGCATAAAAAACTTAGAGAACACAATATCAATCAACAATTTTCAGGATAATACTGCAAATGATATTCGTAACACGCTAATTAAAAAAAATCACACAACACCGTAATAGAACTAGACATACTACAATAGAAGAAAAAAGTTTTGAGAATAAGTTAACGGAAACTAAGAATTTCATTAAGATTCACAACGACATCATGTTCACCTTTGCTCATAAAGGTAATGTAACGGTTGCTATGTATAAACGAGATTATATTGACAAGATGGAGAATCTTTTAGCTGACAATAACACATATACTATCATTAAGAAAAATCCATTATCAAAACTACAGTCGAATATTAAACAATTAACTAATATCTGGAATGAGAATGAATATTTTGGTAAAAAATATAAAAAACAGTTTTTCACACAAACTGATACCTGCTTACCGAATGCATATGGGTTACCAAAAATCCACAAGAGAGACCATCCTCTAAGACCTATAATTTCAGCAATAGGTTCACCAACATATTTTTTATCAAAATATTTATTCAAAGTTTTAAAAAATAGCATAGATAAGCCGAACTCGTACATAAAAAATAGCTACGAATTCATAGAAAAAATAAGAAATATAAATATTCCGAATGACCACTGTATTGTCAGCTTAGATGTAAAGTCATTGTATACAAACATCGACAAGACACTAGTCATGCAAAGCATTGAAAGACGATATGCACAAATAGCGAGGAAGTTGGAAATTCCACTTGATGAAATTTTGCATGCTTGCGATCTGCTTATGGAGAATACGTACTTCCAGTTTAATGGTAAATTTTACAAACAACTTTTTGGCACACCTATGGGTTCTCCGATTTCGGGACTGTTCGCTGACATTGTCATGGATGATCTCGAAACGGAATGTATTTCGAAATTAACGTATAAACCAGTGTTCTTTTTCCGATATGTCGATGATATTATCACTTGTATTCCAAGAACAAAAGTAAATGAAACATTAAGAGTATTCAATTCATATAACATTAGACTCCAATTTACACATGAAATGGAAGTAAACAAATCCATAAGCTTTTTAGACGTTTTATTGGTGAATGAAGCAGGTAATATAAAAACTGATTGGTACACAAAACCAACTTTCTCTGGCAGATTTTTGCATTTTAAATCTCAACATCCGATTAACCAAAAAATTGCCATGGTGTACAATTTAGTTGACCGAGCAGTAGGGTTATCAAGTAGATGTTTTCATCAGAAAAACATTAATATTGTTAAGAATTTGCTGCTCGAAAATGATTACCCTGTTGAGTTCATTAATAAATATGTCAAAAAACGACTGTCGCAAGTCAAAACAACGAGACAACCACAACAACGGTCAAGGGATAATACATATCGTAATTGCGTTGGAATACCATACATCGGCGGTTTCTATGAGCGTGTGCAGCATTCTTTGAGACGTAACAACATAACAACTATTCCAAAGATACATAGTCAGATGTGCAATATTATTGTAAAGGGTAAAGATAAAAAAGAAAGACAGTTGGAAAATAATGTTGTTTACGAACATAAATGTAATGACTACACTGCCACATACGTCGGCCAAACAAAAAGAAATGTATGTACACGTGTGGAGGAGCATAGGAAATCCAAAGACAATGTCATTTCCGAGCATAAAGAAAGGTACAACCATGTTTTCAATTTCGAAGATTACCGTATTAAAGACAGGGAGAGTAATCTAAATAAAAGATTGATATCGGAAATGATGTACATACATTTACAGAAAAACGGTATAAATAAAAAGGAGGATACCCAAAAACTAAATAATGTATACACACACTTGATTTACCAGCTGAAAAGTTAAATGTGAATACATATATTCTGTTTATGTACATCGAACAGATGAGGTGATGTGTGACGTCACTTGTAAACAAAACCGCGCTAAAGATCAGGAATCGCGCGCATTATATATAAGCGACGGCTGTTGGCTACTTCCTCACTTCTGAAAAATTAGCCGACAGAGCAATACAAATAATAACTGTGTCGCTCGGCGTCTCTCGTCCCCCGCTATTAAATAGCCGGGGGAAAAATATCATTGAGATGTACAAAAATCGCAACAGCTCCGATATGTAAGTTCTCTAAAAATATTGTTTTTTTTTTTAAAATTGTTCTGTAACTTTATATTTATATTTACAATAAAAACTTTCGACAGTGTCCTGATGAGGGCGACAATGTTCGCCGAAACGTTGACGATATAAGAAAAGGGCCTTTTTATTTTTTTAACCCTTTTCTACACGATTGCCTCGGAGAGATCGATAAAGCCAACAAGCACATTAAACAACTACCGAGGGATAAAGTCATATTTAGATTGTGTGACATACACATCTAAGAATACATTAGATCTTAAATTAACCTATAAAAGAAATGAAAATACTGAAATAATGGATTGGTTTGTTGATGCTGACTGGACTGGAGACAAAAATGATAGAAAATCAACGACTGGATATGTTGTAAGAATTTTTGGAAATGTTGTATATTGGAAATCAAGAAAACAAGGTAGTGTTACAAAATCATCAACAGCTGCAGAATAAGTAGCTTTATCAGAATTAGTGAGCGAAGTAAAAGTAATAAAAAATCTATTCAAAGATTTTAAAATTAATATCGAGAAGCCAATTAATATTTATGAATATAATTCCGGAGCAATTGCATATAATCCAGTCAAATTACATTTTGAGGTAACATTAATTCCGAAGTGAAAGGTTAAGGGCTTAAATTGTTCGGGGGTGTGCATATAATAATATAATAAGTTTGATAACAGTGAGTACCGCGGGCTTAATAAATAATTAACAATTTAAGTTGCATTTTTGCATTTTTTTTTGAGATTTCGCACTGCGTATTGAAAAGTATTGGCTATATCGAAAAATGTTTAAGACAAAAGTTGTTTCTTAGTAAATTCCCTACAAAAAACTCAGCGATAGCACCACTCTATCTCCTTTAGTTTATTCGGAAATCGATAAAAACGGCGAAATTGTTTAAAATCGAAAATAGTTAATAACTTTTATAAAAATAAATATTTTACATTAATATTTCGTGAAAGTGCTGTTCTCAATGATTCTAAGTAGCGGTTAAAATTTGAAGCCTATATCTATAATAGTTTTTGTGCAATTAGTCACAATATGTTGAATATTTTTATTTTTCATGGTACTGGCAAAACGTTAAAAATCGTTTACATTTGTGCCCACTATTTGTGAGCAATCTTGAAGAGTTATGTTTTCAAAAACTTTTTGCGAAATTCCAAAATTTTAATTAGGGCAGCTCCAGCATGCATTTGTTTAAATAGTAATTAATTAATAATTGTGCTGTATCCAACTTTAAAATTTGATCAAAGTGTGTTATAATGCATTGAAAAGCAGTGATTTTTCTCTAAATTTTAAGAAAAAAAATGATATGATACGCCACTTAGGAGCCAAGATACGTTTTTTTTTTAATATGCTGCTACACCTTATATATACAACATATCGTAATGATTCAAATGTTGTTAGAAAGTAGAAGAGTTGTACTTTTCAAATCACTGCAAGTCGATTCGCATCGAATTGAATGTGACTAATAAATCGAGTATTGATTAAAGGCGATGCGCGCAACGGGGCCCGGCGGCGCGCCGCGGCGTAGTCGGCCGCGGAGTGGGGATGGCCCCGCGCTCTCAGCCCGAAACTGAAAATCTTTTTTCAAATCGGAGCGCTTGGAAAAAAGAAGGTAAATTAGTCAAATATGATCCGATTGGGCTCTTTTTTTTTAATTCGGGATAGCGCAGGTAAAAAATGTGATTGGTGGAATCAGATTTTTTGTTAACATTATTCATCGTATTATTGTTGAAAGTACATTATTTACTTTAAAAAAACTGATGGCCTTTATTGTGAAGCATTTAATACAATATTCTGATTGGTTGCCATAAGTAAACCATAAGTGGTTACCGTCATTCATAGTTTATGATTAATATTGAGTGTAAAAGATAATTAATTTGATTATATGCTTAGCATAGTTCATATAGTTCATGATTGATACTCACGGACTCTAAAATATAATCCGAATCGCACGCTTAGTTCCTTGTTAAGTATTCTTTTTTGTATACATCAATTTATATATTTGTTATTTTAATACCACCATAAGCGAAAACAGCCGAAAGCGCGGTAGCGGTGAATATATAGATATGCAAGCCCGTTTTCGCTCATGTTCAAGTACGTTTGTCGCGTATTTACAATTGAAGATTAATTTTGCAACTCTTGATATCTCCATTTCACAAAAATTCTAAGTGTTTTCTCTATCTTTACAGTTATTACATTATATTAATCAAAGTTAATTTTTAAACTCTCGATATCCCTTATGTGGTGAAAATTCAAAGTGCTTATTCTAAAAGTCTATTTTCATTATGTAAATTAAAGTCAAACTTTCAATAATAATGTAAATAATATTCTAGCAGGTTTATTGTGTACGTTTATTACTTTTCCCTTAGTAAAGGTTGATAAGAAATGTGATTATAATGCAATGATTAAAAAGGTATTTCTAATTAGTTCAACAAATAATTATGTTAACATATGTGTCTTCTTTTACCTCGTAAATGAGTGAATCACAGACACTGAAAGAACATGATGCTTATACACGAAGCTGAATAACTTGAAATTTTCATCTATCTATATCAATATGAATGCGTAAACATCTTTGCTTGAAGGATCTGTTGGACAGACTACCATTTCTTTAGTGTTTCTTCTCTATACCTTGATTTTACATAAATTTCAATTTTAATATAGCAAAAGAAAGTTATGATATCAATAAAGAAATTGGCAAGTTTTTGTTATAAGAAGCAAATGAGTTGATATAAATAAATAATTGTTTAAATCGGAAAAAGATTATAAATATATATGTATTCATCATTATAAACACTCGACCAAATTGTGACATGTGAAAAGGTGGATAGCCTGTGAAAAGGTATTGTCGGTAGCATTGTCGGAATAACTGCGATTGCCGCCACGTCCTGCGCATTCCAGCTGACGTTTAATGACTGATCACTCTTACGCCGTATTTACTGTGGGAGGTTAAGTCACCGTACTTCCGGTAAATAGAGCGTTCCGTGATCGGTCACAAACATGAGCAAAGCATAGCACTAATTCGATATTATTCAAAGTTCAATAGTATCCGAGTGTACATATAGGAATGATGTTCTTACATGACATTATCACATGAAAAATGTGCCCATAATATATTACAGGATTGTTTCGCATTATGAAAACTTTTTCGATTATTTATGGAAGCAACGAGCGGATGCACAATCTATCCTATTTAGTAATTCAGTAAATGTGTTGCTATCCTTATTTCATGAAAAATCTATGGCCAAGACGATCATTTGCAATTAAATATAAGATTTAATTCATACAAAAAATCGATCCCACATTTAAAAAAAAACAGTAACAAATTCTAGCATGTAGAACGCAATTTTTTTTATGGAAAAACTTGCCGTCCCGTCCTATCATAGATAATCGATGAACTTCTAAATGTCAGTGTAATCAACAATCTCATAAAATTTTTAATATACTTATAATATATGTTTATATATAATATTTATGTATAATATAATATTATGTTAAACTGTGAGAATGATAGCCTTAAATAAAAATTGTAGTTCTATTTTTTTTATGAAGTATGGATATAAAACTAAAATATAAACATAAATGTTAATTTAATATTTTTTAGCTTGATTTATTTCCGAACTTTAATCATAGAAATTTATTTTATAACATTTTTGTAATACATAATAATAATTATTTTTATTGAGCATCTTGTAACCATTCGATAATAATAACATACTTTTGTGAAACATACATACAAATACAAATAACCAAAAATTGTGTTTACAATGATTACAAGATGAAGTTTGAATTCTTCAAAAATTGGTTAAGAATAGTAGTAAATACGTATAGAATGAAAAATCCGATACGAGATTTTCTAACAGTGTTTTATCAACAACAAATTACTTTGGATAACCATGCAGAATATTAAGATAGTACCCATCGGTATCTATTATAGGACGGGACGGCAAGTTTTTCCATAAAAAAATTGCGTTCTACATGCTAGAATTTGTTACTGTTTTTTTTTAAATGTGGGATCGATTTTTTGTATGAATTAAATCTTATATTTAATTGCAAATGATCGTCTTGGACATAGATTTTTCATGAAATAAGGATAGCAACACATTTACTGAATTACTAAATATAGTAAATTGTGCATCCGCTCGTTGCTTCCATAAATAATCGAAAAAGTTTTCATAATGCGAAACAATCCTGTAATATATTATGGGCACATTTTTCATGTGATAATGTCATGTAAGAACATCATTCCTATATGTACACTCGGATACTATTGAACTTTGAATAATATCGAATTAGTGCTATGCTTTGCTCATGTTTGTGACCGGTCACGGAACGCTCTATTTACCGGAAGTACGGTGAACTAACCTCCCACAGTAAGTACGGCGTAAGAGTGATCAGTCATTAAACGTCAGCTGGAATGCGCAGGACGTGGCGGCAATCGCAGTTATTCCGACAATTCTACAGTGTGCATATGCTCACTGAAGATGGCCGCGGCTGTGGTACTAGTTTGTCACTAGCGCCCTAGTTCTAAAAGTGTGCGCGCGTGCTCAGTCTGTGGCGTCGGTAAGTCGCTCTGTAGTCCTGCGGTTATCGACATTACGTCTAGCTGCTATACCGTCAGTGTTTAACCTCTCGCGTGGTTAACTTTGTCGCTGCTAAAGTATTTTAAAATTGTTGCTACGGGATCGAAACTCGTACTCAGGAGCAACTATGGATGGTCAGCTACTCCGAGGAGTGATTTCTTTTGGGACTTGTACACTGTGGTGATCGGAAACTTATGTTCTTTCCCTTGGTCGATCATTGCTGTTTGGAGTCAGATAAGTTATTTTTTTTTATTTAAATTATTGAGACTTTTTGTTGATTAAAAGCACCGGTGCTTTGTTAAAAGAATTTTGTCTTTTTGTTTTCAGGTCACTGGGTCAATGCTGCTTCGAAATTTGTGTGTTACGTCTTAAGAAGATTTTGACGTCTCCCCTGGAATGGCATGCCGAAGCTAGTGCACAAGTTTTCGCTAAAGTTTTTTGTAGTGAGAAGTACAACAGTGTTGTAGAGTGTTTTAATAAACATATTTAATTAATTTACATGACTTGACCAGTGCTTTTGACTTTTTGTAGTTTTTAAATTATGTATATGTGTGAATAAGTGTAAATCACTATGGTGTTTTTCAATAATTACTGTGTGAATTTGTGGATCTCAAGTGTGATTTGTCGAGAACAAGCAAAAAATGGTGTAGTTATTTTCACTTTTTTTCCTACACATAATAATTTAATAATAATTCACATGATAATATAATTCACATAATATATATGATAATTCACATAATAATTTAATTTATGTTAAAGTGTTTTGTGTTGTTTGGCTCTGTTTCCCTAGATTTGAATGGACTTATTGGTGTACGTTTATGTCAGACCTATCTGATTGAGTTCGTCTTTTGGAGCAAAGGCCGTCTCTTTCAGATTGCTCTTCCTGGGTTCGACTAAGTTTTGATGTGTAAATAGTGGGTCTCAATCATTGTGCACACTGAATTTAGTTTGTGTGTTGGCTTAATTATTTGTTTTATTGCCTATGGAATTAATAATGACTTTTGGCGACCAAGTTTTGTTTGTGCACGAATAGAGCAATACTTATGAACTCAGTGCTTTGTGCAAGTGCGTTGCTTTAATTTTTTCAAATTATAGTTTGAAAGTTTTATTTGTGGGTCCAATGTGGGATATTAATAATGCTTTTGGGGTGCCTGTCTATTAAGTTAACTATTTGCTTGTTTTGTTATTTGACAGACTCCTATGCTAAACTACTCTGTGGTACGTTAAACTATTCATATTGAGTTTGGGGTATGTGAAAAAGGCGTTGGAAGTGCAAACTGTGAATCTTCCAATGCCTTTTATCTTGGTACACTGTGTTGAATTACGTTCAATGTTTTCTATTATTATTTACACTCAGTATTATAGCTGACAACCTAATTTATTTTCATCGTTAAATATTTATTCATCACAGCCATAAAATTTATATATACTGTATTTACTGCTAAAGCATAATATCAAAGAAAGTATAAAATATATATATAATATCAACTTCCATTTGGTCCCATTAAAAATGGAATAAATATCTGCAAAAAATACATCTTTACAAAGACCAGAGCTTATATATAATAACTACTGTATTAATGTACTAAAAAATGTATCTAAAATATCCATAGATTTTAATCACTACTATAATAATGACTACACATAGAAATGAGAGCGAAGAATATAATTGAAACAGTCTTCGCCTGATTTAAAATCTGTTATAGCTATAAAAGCTTGTTTTAACATGCTAAAACAATACTTACAATTGGGTTTATCTAAGAACTTATAGTTTTGATTTTTATAGTTATGCACCTGACAATATAGACCCTAAAGCCATGAAATCGATGGAGTAAGTATATAATATACACATGCTGATTATTGTATAAAACATTACTGTTGCATCAAGCAAGAATATTCTCTATTATATAAATTGAATAATCTCTAAAATCCAACAAAATAAAACACTTTCACTAGCTATTTATAAGAATCCCTTTCGACGAACAACCTGATAGTCTACCTCCCAGGAGACGATAGGAAAAGTTATGAACTATTCATATACACTTAAACAACTTAGAAACTTTCATGCATAAGCGATGCATATTCTTGACACTTCACTAGCTTCTCACAATAGAAAATAATTTTTTCCTTATATAAACTGAATATTCTCTGAACCAAGAAAATAAAACACTTTTACTATCTATTCATAAGAATTCTTTTCGACGTACAGCCTTAGAGTCTATCTCCCAGGAGACGATAGGAAAAGTTAACATAAGCACTTCCACAATTGTCAAAACTTTCTTGCGTGGAAGATTGAATATAATCGTAACACTCAACCAACTTGTCACATCACAAGAAAATTATATAAACAGGAAATTCTGTAGAAATTTTCTTTGATTCTTGAACGATGTAAATACAACACTTTCACTAGCTTCTCATCAGGATCCCTTTCGACATACAGCCTGAGAGTCTACCTTCCAGGAGACGATAGGAAAAGTTATGAATTATTCATATACACTTAAACAACTTAGAAACTTTCATGCATGAGCGATGCATATTCTTGACACTTCACTAGCTTCTCACAATACAAGACAATTTTTTCCTTATACTGAATATTCTCTATGTTGAAACTTTCTTCGATTCTTGAACAAAGAAAATAAAACACACTAGCTATTTGTAAGGATCCCTTTCGACGTATAGTTTGAGAGTCTATCTCCCAGGAGACGATAGGAAAATTTAATAATTGTTCATAAGTACTTCCACAATTAAAGAAACTTTCTTGCGTGGAAGATTGAATATAATCGTAACACTCAACCAACTTGTCACATCACAAGAAAATTATATCTGAAATATAAAAGAAAACATTTAAACAAAGAATCAGTTCACAAATTATTTATTTGTATTTTATTTTTATAAAAATAAAACCAAATACTTATCTAATTGTAAACCAAATGCAATTTCCAAAGTGTCCGCAAGTCATACAAATTTGTCCGATGAAATAAAATTTTAATTTTGGCTTTTATACCATAAAAATAATTTTACCACATTTTTAGATATTAATTACAGGTGGCGAAACTCAGTTAGACTCATTTTTCTTTCATTAACTTTTTTAAAATAATAGAAAAAAAACTGAGGTGTAATGTGGGGACGCTGCGAAATTTATCGGACTTATTGAAAAAAAGGTAGAGCACTCTTAAGTAGGACCTTCCAATTTTGCATGACCGTGCATACAAAAGTGAACTCACAAAGTACAACAAAAATTCAAATCGCAATTACACATAAAGTAATTGTCTTAGAGCACCAATATTTCGCAACATGAAATTACATATGAAACTATTCATTCACATTAAATTTCAACCTTCAAAGTTGAAAAATGGCCGTCTTGGCGATTTTTGAAGAAACATTGATTATACGTTGTTTTCCTCGGTTTTCCGAGTTTTCCTCCGTGCCTATTAGTAGGTGTACCAGGTACGTTCTGGCCCCGCTGGAGGGACCTGGCCCCGCTGACGTCGGGGGACCTGGCCCCGCTGCCGTCATAGATGGGTAGGGGGGAGCCAGCTCACCGGAATATACGGAGTTACGTTCTAGCCCCGCTGATGGGGAGGGGGGCTTGCTGCCGTCATAGATGGGTAGGGGGGAGCCAGCTCACCGGAATATACGGAGTTACGTTCTAGCCCCGCTGATGGGGAGGGGGGCTTGCTGCCGTCATAGATGGGTAGGGGGGAGCCAGCTCACCGGAATATACGGAGTTACGTTCTAGCCCCGCTGATGGGGAGGGGGGCTCGCTGCCGTCATAGATGGGTAGGGGGGAGCCAGCTCACCGGAATATACGGAGGTACGTTCTAGCCCCGCTGATGGGGAGGGGGGCTAGTGCAGCGGCGGCGGCGGCGGCGGCGGAGAGAGCGAGAGAGATGGCACTAGATGCAGCGCTGTGCATCTAGGCCGGAATTCATAGTCGACCCTCACCCTCATCCTCACCCTCAAACGCTTGAGGGGCCGTTACATGGAAGCCCGCATTTAAGAATGACAGTCTGTTATTGTAAGAGCTTGTCCTCTCTGACCCTGAGTGACCGTCATCACGTCATACGAAACGAAACTTTGTTATTCGTTGATTAATAGCAGTGGTCTCAAAAGTAGCCCCAAGATCCGCGCAAACGTTTGAACGTATAATGTTAGATGAAAAAAAGTGCTTAAATATAAAAAGTGAATGTACGATAATTACTTAAAAATTAAGAAAAGAAAAGTTACTACAACAAAAATTTGTTTTCTACTTAAATTATAATTATAAATATTCCGCGAAGTTTCCCCCGTACAGCATACTAAATAATTTAATTTCAGATTTATAGGCGATAGAATACCACTGAAAACGATTGTAATAGCAGTAATAACACTAGTCTTAATAGTTTATGCTAAATAAAAGTATTAAATATTGCAAATAACATAAAATAAATGAAAAAAGCAAAATAGCCCCTTTAGTCCGGGAGTCAGGGAGTTCAAAACCTTATTAACAGGAAGTTCGTGCAAGAGTTTATTTTATAGCTGAAATATGTTGGTAGCCACTTACTGAAAATAGCCCTAAAGTCTCGACTTCGGACCCGATCGGGAACATTGTTATTATTGCAAATTAAGTTACCAAAATGCATTTTTTTTTCGGTTTTTCTTGATTAACTTTTTTGTTACTCAATTTATGCAAAAACAGGTAGGGGCAAAAGTTGATCAGCATTGAATTTTCTATAAGATACATATATTCCGAAATGCAAAATTAATGTTTTTCCCAGCTAAATTGTTAAATAAAAAAAATTTTTTTTTCAATTTTCACATTGCCATGGTTTTTGTGAAATGTGATCTTTATTTATCGGATTAGCCCTCAAAGATGACTTTTAGTACAGACAACGTAAAAATTGAAGCCCGATCTCGATATCTTAAAATGGCGTCTTGTTGCAAAATTATTTAGCCGAAAAGTTCAAATTGATGTCCAATTCGATCCAGGAACGATAATTGAATCAAACTATGTTTAATCGACAGCTTACGACGTAATTAACAAACGGTAAAAATAAATTTTCTTAATATTAATATTTAGCAACATTTCTAATAAAAATTTTTTTTTATTTCGGTCAATTTTGGAGTGAGAGAATCGCGGCAAAATGCATCTTGAAGTACATAAAAAACCATGAATTTTGATATAAATTTTGTTAAGATCGGACCAATAGGAGCCGAGATACAAAAATTTTTTCAACCAACGATTACGCCGAAACTACTTGATACTTCAAGTTGAAATTTGGCACAGTGCTTGCTGAAATCATACTCTAAATGATTACATTTTACCCAATAGCTCTACATGCTTTAGTTCGTCTAAAACAACCGACGAAACATATCAATTTAGCGCGCGCGGCCGCGCCGTTGCTCCGGCCGAGCGGCGCGGTGGTGTGGGGGAAGCCGCGCGGCGGCGAACAGAATTCATACACCTTAGTTGCAATTTGATTATTTCGGTAACCAAAGCTACTATTGCAATAAATTTTTTTTTCATTTGACGTGTTTTTTTCTCAGCTTTATCGTCATACTAATTAAGTTATCATAGGCACAATGCAAATACCGCAAATTACCAATTCTTTTGAAAAAGAATCTTTTTTGGCTACATAGACAACCATTGTACTCATGCATTGTACTGCTATAATCATAAAAATATTTAAATTTATCATATAAAGGTTGGGTAGCGTAATATATGCCATTAAAGGTTGTGTATGTAGCCAAAAAAGATTTTTTTTCAGAAGAATTGGTAATTTGCGGTGTTTGCGTTGTGCCTATGATAACTTAATCAGTATGACGTTAAAGCTGAGAAAAAAACACGTCAAATGAAAAAAAAATTTATTGCAATAGTAGCTTTGGTTACCGAGATAATCAAATTGCAACTAAGGTGTATGAATTCTGTTCGCCGCCGCGCGGCTTCCCCCCCCCCCCCTCCCCCCCCACCACTGCGCCGCTCGGCCGGAGCAACGGCGCGGCCGCGCGCGCTAAATTGATATGTTTCGTCGGTCGTTTTAGACGAACTAAAGCATGTAGAGCTATTGGGTAAAATGTAATCATTTAGAGTATGATTTCAGCAAGCACTGTGCCAAATTTCAACTTGAAATATCAAATAGTTTCGGCGTAATCGTCGGTTGAAAAAATTTTTGTATCTCGGCTCCTATTGGTCCGATCTTAACAAAATTTATATCAAAATTCATGGTTTTTTATGTACTTCAAGATGCATTTTGCCGCGATTCTCTCACTCCAAAATTGACCGAAATAAAAAAAAATTTTTATTAGAAATGTTGCTAAATATTAATATTAAGAAAATTTATTTTTACCGTTTGTTAATTACGTCGTAAGCTGTCGATTAAACATAGTTTGATTCAATTATCGTTCCTGGATCGAATTGGACATCAATTTGAACTTTTCGGCTAAATAATTTTGCAACAAGACGCCATTTTAAGATATCGAGATCGGGCTTCAATTTTTACGTTGTCTGTACTAAAAGTCATCTTTGAGGGCTAATCCGATAAATAAAGATCACATTTCACAAAAACCATGGCAATGTGAAAATTGAAAAAAAAATTTTTTTTATTTAACAATTTAGCTGGGAAAAACATTAATTTTGCATTTCGGAATATATGTATCTTATAGAAAATTCAATGCTGATCAACTTTTGCCCCTACCTGTTTTTGCATAAATTGAGTAACAAAAAAGTTAATCAAGAAAAACCGAAAAAAAATGCATTTTGGTAACTTAATTTGCAATAATAACAATGTTCCCGATCGGGTCCGAAGTCGAGACTTTAGGGCTATTTTCAGTAAGTGGCTACCAACATATTTCAGCTATAAAATAAACTCTTGCACGAACTTCCTGATAAAATCCTAGGACTCCTGGACTAACCCCCGTTGGAGCTGACAAGCTAGTGGGCGGCGCGACGGCACGAGTGACCGAGTGCGTTTGAAGACCCCTTCACCGGCGCCGATGTCTCGGTGCCCTCTTCTCAATTAGTATTTCGTCTCCGTTGGTCGTGAGGTCCAGATGTTCGTCGCTACACAAGTTCCTCATCTGTGCCGTCCGGTTGTTGATCTTACAACGGAGGAATCGGAACTGCGCTCTGGTGCAAGCCCCGACCGTGAATGCCAATCTTTCAATGTCGTTGGTTTGGAATGCTCGGGTACGGTTCTTGCCCCAGGAGTTGTGCACAGTTACCGACAACTCTTTGACCAGGTCCGGTTGAGGAATGAAGGTCGCGAGCGAATCGATAAGTGTTAAAGAATAGCCTATCTCGAGCACGCGGAGGAGCGGATTATGCTCGAACGTGATCCTGTAATCGGCGTCTAGGCCCCTGATATACAGCTTCTCCAGAGCTGGCGCCTTTTCGAGGATGCCGTTTAAATGACGCGTGAAAAAGAGGTTGTTAGACAGGTTGAGTGATTTTAAGTGCCTGTTCCAGTCTATGATTGGTACCGGCATCCTGTCTGGGCGAAAGCTCTGGGGGGCTGCATAGCTGAAGTTAAAGTATTTGACCTTGCTGTTCGGGTGAAAAATAGCTTGGGCTAAGTCGACCGTGTGGATGAGCCTGCCGAAAGAGTCTGTAAAAGTGACGTATCGCAGGGTCGCGTTGTTTGCCAGAAAGGAGAGTAGGTTCTCGATACATACTTCGTGGCAGCCCACGAATTCTATTTCCCTGATAATTCCTTGTTGGGCCCTGGCTAGACTCTTCAGGCTCGCGTTGGTGTTGCCAGCGAAACGTAACACCTCGATCTTTGCCAAGTCGATGCGCTCGTCGCATCCTCCTGGGGTGCTGCCTAAGGTGAGCTTCTTTACCGTGATTCCCTGCGCTATGAGTTCCGCGACCTTCGGGGAGGTCGTGACACCCGATAGGTCCAGCTCTTGAAGCATGATAGCGCGTGATTCGTGCTGACAAGAGTTTGGCGAGGAAATCCGCGTCAAAACCGCTTGGAACCGCGTGGAACTTGAGCTTGTGCGTGTCGAAGACAGTAATGTCGCGCATCAGGAGCGAAAGACCGTCGTCCCGGGCATACCGCGAGTATGCTGCGTCGAGAGTGAAGAGTTTACCGTGCAGCTGTGGGCACTCGTGGCAGGCTTGATAGAAGTTAATGAAATCGCGCGACGGTAACGCGGCGGCGATAATGTCGGTTGCATCCGGGCAACTAAGTATGAGGCGGAGGTAATCCGGTAGCAGTGGCGTTGCCTGACCGGTCTCTTGTGCCTCCAAGGGTTCCGGGTGGGGGGGTTCACGCGACGGTGCCGTTCGCAGAATGGAGGTTCGTCCCTTTTTATCCGTGAAAACAAGTTCGCGTTTGCACGCCCGAATTTGGAAGTCTGTCGCGTCCGGGAAAGACTCGAAGCGTAAGTGTGCCGTGGTGCCCGTGGCAGTGTGGCAGACCTTGACAATATCAAAGTGCTTGACTTCCTGTGCCTCGAGGCACTCCCTGAGCATCTGCTTCGAAGCCTTGTACCGGATGTTTCTCAGCCAGAGATCCCGCACTGGCACCCCTTTGACGAAGATGACCGGAGTCTGTAGCTCTTGGATCGTCGCGGGGTTTGAGGTGTTAAGTCCTGACTACCTCAACTAAATGCCTATAGTCAGGATTATTTGTAGTAATAAAAATCTAGCGATTATAAGTACCTAACTCTCTCAAATAAATATATTTCCTATGAGAACAAAAGCGGAACTTACCTTGTTTGAACTTATGACGTTGGATAGTCCTTTATTATTCAAGAAGAATTGTTGCAGGTCCAGTTAATTCAGATTTCAACGTACAGGTTTTTAGGATTTAATTAAATTATTCCACACAATAAAAGTATACTAATATTTACTATATTTATTTTCTAACAAAACTTTAAAAACAGTAACACAACTTAAAAGTATGTAAACCGTAATAAGTTACAACAATGAATTTTAAATAATCAAAACTCCGCCAATTTTCGAACCGGCGTGGACGGAGTCGATACGAAATCTTGACTGCCTAATTGAGGGCATTGCGTCTCTTTTAAGCACTAAACTTAATTTACAAATTTACAACATTATTGAATATTAATTATTAAACATTTTGTAATTTTACATACAATAACGCGATCTTTCAAAAGTATAACGCTTAGTCTGCGTTTCGCAAGCTCAGCGTCAGCTGAGCTCTTACTTTTAAAAGTGTGACAATTAACGAAACTCATGCATTGACATAATCAATGCTGTCATTTGAATTTTGAAATGACTGTTTCTTGTTTCAAAATAAATAACGTCATAAGACGTTACAGAGGAAAAGGCAAAGCGCGACCTTAATAATTTCGTCTCTCTCCGGGAGACGTGAGCGTCTAGATAGCGCTCGAATTGCTCTAACGCGAAATCGACCTTAAAATAGTCAGCGCGGTTTTCCTCATGGTCGAGCGCATTCCTGCGCGCGGCGATCTCCTCGCGGGCTTTGCGAACCTTCTCCATTGTCTGCGAAAAGAAAATTTAGTATTTTAGGTACTGGGTGGGAAATCTCACTCGTCTCTCCCTTGCCTTCGCGCGGGAATTGAATCCATTGATTCCTCCCTTGCGACGGAGGATACTGGGAATGTGTTTGGTGCGTTTAGGCTTGGGTTGCGGGTGGATTAAGGCTTGATGCACTATGATACTGAGATTCGGGGGAATTTGTGGATTAATCGTCGCTGCATCTGGAGCTACCACACGTGCGGGTTGAGGGGCAACAGCTGCTGGAGGCGGCGGGGGTGGTTGCGTCACGTCATCGTCAGAGAGTGTATCGTCGAAGATCTGCAGAGTCTCGTCTGTGTTGTCCTCATTGTTGGTCTCTGGCGGTGGTGTAGTCGTTGGAAGTGCCTCCGCGGCGTTGTTGATCGCTGGGGGTGGCCCAGCCGGCCTAGTGTGCCTCGACTCCTCCAATTCTTCGTGCAGGAGGAAGGCTGGCTTTATCCTCTCAAGATTGACCGTCTTTTTCGTGCCGTCCTTATCGATTTCGAAGGTGCGTTGCGCTATGTTGCGCTTGAGGACCTTGTATGGTCCTGTGTACGGTGGAGTGAGCGCTGGCCTTATAGGTTTCTCCCTTAACCAGACATGAGAGCAGTCCTTGAGTCCAGTGTGGACAAATGGTTGCGTTGATACTTTGTGATCAACGGGGACCGGGCGGAGCTGTTGCATATGCTCACGCAGGTCGCTGTGGAAGGCTCGTATGTCGGGCTCCTCGCCGGTGAACGAGGCAAAGTCTCCAGGGATTCTGAGTGGCTTGCCGAAGACGAGGTTGGCAGGGCTGGTCTCTGTGTCCAGCCGGATCCTTGTGCGTAAGCCGAGCATGACCGCGGGCAGTTGGCGTGCCCACTCTCTGTTGTCCTCGTGGCAGGTGAGGGCGGTCTTGATTTCCCTGTGAAGTCGTTCCACGATGCCATTGGTAGCCGGATGATACGGCGAGGTGCGGTCTCTGTTGATCCCAAGGATTTGCAGCATCTCTGCGAATAACCTTGACTCGAATTGCCTCCCCTGGTCAGTGGTTATGGTAGTTGGAGTTCCATAGCGGCTGATCCACTGGTCAAAAAAAGCTCTGGCGACCGACTCTGCTGTCGTGTCCTCCAGCGGGATAGCTTCTGGCCATCTGGTATACCTGTCGATGATGGTGAGCACGTGTGAATAGCCCATGCAGCCTGGGAAGGGACCTATTATGTCCATGTGGACATGGTCAAATCTTGCATCCGATGTGGAAAACTGCTTGGGTGGAAGCTTGTTATGCTTCGAGATTTTTGCTCGTTGACAGGCGAGGCAGGTCTTGCACCAAGTTGCAATGTCCCTGCTCATGTTTGGCCAAACGTATTGCTGGGCGACGAGCTTGGTGGTCACCTTGACTCCCGGATGCGACAGGGCGTAAAAGTTGTGGAAGACCTCTAGCCTGAGGGCTTCTGGCACGTACGGCCTGGTGACGTCGTCCCTGATGTCGCAGTGGTATGAGGAGTGATCCGGGCCCCATGTGAGTTTGCGGAGCTTCAACGGATGCTGTGGGTCTGCGAGCACCTGCTGCAGCTGTGCGTCGTTGGCCTGTTCTGCGCTAAGCTGCCTCTCCGTGAAGAGCGTGGGCAGCTTGAAGGCTTCGATGGATGCCCTTGCCTCCTGCAGCTGCACGTCGTCGATCTCGTCCCAGTTGAAGTTTGCTGGGGCGGTCAGGGTCTCCATCCTGGAGAGGGCGTCTGCCACGTCGTTCTCCTGCCCTGGGAGGTAGTGGATCTCGGCGTTGAACTGCGAGATGTACGAGAGCCTGCGAGCTCTGATGGCTGGCATCTTCTCCGGGCATTGCTGAAGGGCGTACACCAGTGGCTTGTGGTCGGTGTAGATCTTGAAGACGACGCCTTCCAGGTAGTACTGGAAGTGCCTGAGGGCCTCGTATATTGCTGTGAGCTCTCTATCGTACGTGGCATACTTGCGCTGTGCAGAGTTGAACTTCTGCGAGAAAAAGGCGAGCGGCTTCCAGGTGTCGCCGACTTTTTGCTCGAGTGCCGCGCCCATTGCTGTGTCAGAGGCGTCGGCAATGAGGCGAAGTTCCGCCTTGTCACTAGGAAAGGCGGTGAAAGTCAATTCAGTGACCTGGTCCTTGCACTTGTTGAAGGCTGCGATAGCCTCCTCCGTCCAGACGACGGGGCGCTTGTCGCGTTTTTTGCAGCCGATGACCAGCTCGTGGAGCGGCCTCTGTGTGTCTGCCGCATGTGGAATGAGGCGGCGATAACTATTGACCATGCCCAGGAATCTCCTTAGCCCCTCGATGGTGACTGGTTGGGGGTACTCCTGGATGGCCTTGACCTTCTCTGGATTCGGCTTGAAACCTTCTGGAGTGATTAGGTGTCCAAGGAAAACGATCTCCTGGGCGCCTAGAGTGCATTTCTCCAAGTTTACCTGCAGCTCGAACTCGTCGAGCAGCTTAAGTACTGTGTCCAGGTCTTTCCTGTGCTCTTCCATTGACTCTGAGGCGATGAGGATGTCGTCTAAGTAGACGAAGATGAACTCTAGGTGTCCCAGCACTCGGTTGATGTAGCGCTGAAATGTTTGGCTTGCGTTCCGAAGGCCGAACGTCATGACCAGGAACTCGAAGAGGCCGAACGGAGTAATGACGGCCGACTTCGGGACGTCCTCTGGCGCTAACAGAATTTGATGGTAGGCCTGTCGGAGATCCAGGGCTGAGAAGATCTTTTTGCCATGAAGAAATGCCATGCACTCTTCTGTGCGGGAGACTGGATACTTGTCTGGTACTGTGACGTTGTTGAGCTTCCTGTAGTCTCCGCAGGGCCGCCAGGTGCCGTTCTTCTTGGGCTCCATGTGCAGTGGGCTGGCCCAGGGACTGTCGGATGGTCGGCATATGCCGAGGTCACACCACTTCTTGAATTCTCTCCGAGCTGCCTTCAGCTTGGGAGGAGGGAGTGGTCGTGCTCGCTGTGCGACAGGTGGCCCTTGGGTCACAATGTGGTGCACTACGCTGCGCTTCTTAGTGCGGTTGAATTGGTCTGGCCCAAAAACTCGCGGATACTTGCTGACGATGTCAGCAAAGTGGTGGCCAGGCTGCAGGAGAGAGATTTGAAGTGCATTGACCTCTCTCAAGAATGCTGGAGCGGTGGTCAGCTGCCTTCCGTCGACCAGCTTGCGGTTTTTTAGATCTGGCAACAGGTGGTGAGCGGAAAGTAGATCCGCGCCGATTATGGCGTGTGAAACGTCTGCGACAGTTAAGTTCCAGGCGATGGTTTTCCGGAGCCCCAGGTCCAGTTTTAGGCGAGAGGTGCCATAGGTGGCAATTGGAGTACCATTGACTGCGTAGAGTTTACGCTGGCGAGCTGGACGGCTGTCATCCGGAGGTTTTGGCAGGACTGAGATGTCGGCGCCAGTGTCGATGAGGAAGATAAGACCTGTCTTCCTCTCCTTGATGTGAAGACGTGGAGTCATGGTTGCCCGCTCGCCCGTCTCCGCGACGGCGGGGTGTTCTAGTTTTCCGAACTTGAGTCGGAATCCTCGGCTGGTGCGCCTCTGACCTTGTACGTATCATGAGGTCCTCGCACCCAGTCACAGGGCGGTGCGCAATTTCTCGCCTTTTTGCCAAAGCGAGTATGATAGTAGTACCTTGGCTCCTCGAGTGAGTTGGCTGGAGTGACGTCGCGGGTTTTGGACTTGTGCTTTCCTTGCCCCTTGAGTTTGTCCCGCGACTTGTCTGTGGACTTCGAGAGCTGCCTGGAGCGACTTCTTGAGGGACGAAGGTTGGCGATTGATCTCTCGATGGCTGCGATTCTGCCCTCCAGGGAGCTCTGCGATGCTGCGTCCGGCGTTGCTGTAGAATTTGGAGCTGTGACAGCGTTAATTGAGGTTGGTGTGGTAGGGGCCGACAGGGCCATGACCTGCGACGAATGAAGGAGGTCGAAGGCTTGATCTGCGACCTTGGCTAGTTGTGACTCTTCTCTTACTCCCAGGAGTGCGATGGCAACCTGGGGTGGGATTCTTGACTTCCAGAATTCGACGGTGGTGGAGCGAGTCACTCTGTCCTTGCCCACGGCTAGCATTTCTGTCAGGAGCTCCGAGGGCCTTTTGTCACCCATGAACGCTCCTGCGAACAGGCGTTTAATTTGCTGCTGAGCGCTTTCTGCGTATTTGTCGATGAGATGCGCCTTGAGACGCTCATATTTGTGTCCTCTCGACAACGTGGGAAGGATGTACCGCAGATCCTTATGGACGTCTAGAGGCAGATAGCGACATACGTAGTTGAACTTTGCTTCGTCGTCCGTGGCGTTCTCGGCTCTGAAAGAGTCTTCCAGCTGACCGAACCAGCCCTCCGGGTCATGTTTATAAAAGGACCAGAACGTGATGTTACGCGTGCTGGCGAAAACCGACGGATTGCTGGTGTTTGGCGGAATTGGAGAGTTTGGATCAGACTGTGGTCCAGCCAATGCTGGGTTTGCCGTTTGCTGTTCCGTGCTCCACCTGCTGTCTGTGGCAGAGGAAGATGAAGGAGCATTGGCTGCTGCGATACCCTCCTGGGCTTGCTCCTGACTCCAAAATGCGCTGACGGCCGTCGCCGTGCCCTGGTGAGCCGGGGGCGTTGTTACTTTCTCGGTGATCTGGGCCATTTGAGACTGGAAGCGCTCGAATATCTCCTGCAGCCGTCGCTCATGCGCCTCCTGCTGTCTGCGCAGCTGGTCCTCCTGGGCCTCTTGTTGGGTGCGGAGTTGAGCCTGTTGTGCCTCTTGTTGGCTGCGGAGTTGAGTTTGTAGTTGCTCGAGCTGAAGCTTTAGTCTCGACACCTTCGTGGGTACAGGAGCTGGTTGCAACAGCTCACTGGACTGCAGGAGTCCGTGGTCTCGAGGTGTCGATCGGGTGTTGCCCAGTTGAAATAGCGGTTGGCTCCAATTCTGGGGCCGAAAAGTCGTTTGCTGCGACGTGGCCCGTGACGTTAACGGAATTTGAATGTCCAGGTACGCGGACGGGTTTTCACGGAAGGTGCTTGCTGCTGCGTGGAGCCCCTCCATTGCTCCTGCGTTTACTTCGGTGTTGTCTTCCTCGGTGGTCGTTTGCTCCGGCGGGTCTGTCGTTCTCGGTGAATGTAGTAGAGGCATGTTGTCTGTGTCGTCGTCTGCGTCCTTTTGGGATTGGTTTGTGCGGAGATAGGGGTGAGGTAGTGTCGTTCGACGGATTCTCCCGGATCTCAGAACGTGTTCCTCGTTTGCGTCGTTCATGCGACGCACCGCGGCAGATAGTGCGGCTAGTCAGGTTAATGCCGAGTGGGACGAGACACTGCCGGCGTCGAGTCGTAGTGACCTTGCAGCTGCAACCTGCTTTGTACGGTGCACCCCCGTTGAAGCTAACAAGCTAGTGGGCGATGCGTGACTACACCTGTTGCAGCTGGATGTCGTGTGACTCGAGGCGGGCCGGACGCGAGATTTGACTTTCGCGAGAGTGAGGCGTATGCCTGCGTCGGGCTGTTGTGCCAGCAGCCGTCACCTGGTTCGTCCGTGTGCACCCCCGATGAAGCTATCAAGCTAGTGGGCGATGCGAGACTACCCTGGCAGCGGCTGGTGAGCTTGGACAACTCGTTGTAAGTACAAGATTTGCGAATTCTAGCGCGACCGGCGTGCTGAGGGTTGCGAAGGCAAGGGCGTGAGAGAGCGTGAGATGAACTGAGATTGTACCTGGAGGTTTTGGAAAAGTGATATGTGGGAAGGGAGCCGCTGGCGCTCCGGGTCGAGCGAGTGGGCTGTGGCGGCCAATAGGGCCCTGTACCACACCCTTTGCAGCTAACAAGCTAGAGGGCTGTAGTGGTGCCCTAGTCGGTGCTGTTGCGCTCGCTCGACGTGTCGGAGGCGCGAGACTCGAACGTCGCGGCTTCGCGACTTCCCCAGGCCGGCCACACCTCCTGTGCAGCTAACAAGCTAGGGGACCGTGTGAGCCGATCCCTGGTGAAAGTTGGGCCTCGAACGTGACGTCTGCGGTGCGAGGTTGTAGCCTGTAGCTGTCTGCAGGTTGGAGTCCTTGGAATTCGGAGTTGTAGATCCTCGAGGATAGCCAATCTGGAGAAAGTCGGAGGAAATTAGTAAATGTTTAATACGTGTGCGCGCGAGGTGCGACACGGTCGCCACGTAGCCTCGCGAGCTGGACCTGTGCGCGAATAATTAAATAAATGAAGCTCGAAAGCCAACTACGCTCATAAAGCAATTCGAAAATGGCAATCACGAAGCCCGCGAAAATCCTCTAATCTGCCAATCACTGGCCAGCTAACTAAGAGACTGAGTCTAGAGCTTGAATCATAACGTACAGAATCAAAAACAATAATTGCGCTGTCGGAAGTCGAGCGCTTACAATAAATCGACGTTTAGATGTCTAACCGCAATTACATTTGCAAGCTTGTTTACATTTACAAAATCGCGCGATCCGCGGTCGCTCGGCCTTGAGCGAATGTAGAGTTGATGAACTTGAAGGTCGTCGTTGTTGTTGTTGTCGTCTACTTGCGTTGGGCGCGCACGGGTACAGTAGATTTGTTCGCATTCGGCAAGGTTAGCGCGCGCGGCAGAGAGAGTCGCGCGCGTGGCGATGTAAATATTCGCCTGTGCTGAAGTTTAAATCATTCTCGGGCTGCTGCTCCGTGCCCTTGATGGCGGGCGAAACCCGTGCTCTGTTTTGAAAGCGAAGGGGCCGGGGCGAGCGTGAGCTGTTGCTATACGCGCCAGCAACGTTGGTGCCGTTGCGCGCGGGAAAGGCGCGCTCTGGCGTTAGCGCGCGGTGAGCACTGTTAGACCGCTCCGCGTAGATGAGGAGAGAGGGGGCAACGCGTGTGTGCGTCGGCCCGAGATGGCTACGGTCGCTGCGCAGCGCGCAGGTGATGGGTGCTGCTGCTTATGCGAGAGCGAGCGGGCGGTCGCGCGCGCCGCGAAGTTGGCCGTTGGTGGCCGCGGCTTGATGGAGAGAGAGAGCGCGCGCTGAAGGCGTCTGCCGCGCGGGTGGGAGAGAGAAAGAGAACTCGCGCGCCAGAAGATGGTGGCTTATGCGCGTAAGTCTCCCCCCTTGTGTCGCGCTGTAGTCGAGTGCGCCTATGGCGTCCCTCGCTTCCCGCGCGAAGGAAATTTGAGCGCGCGCGGTGCGAGTGTCTGTTTACACTTCCCCCTTGAATTCGGGGAAGGTCGAAAACGACGCGGCAACGCACAATGGGAGCGTTGAGGACTTAGCGTCGCGTTCTCGCACCGCGTATATACGCACTTGTGTATGGCTCGAAAAGCGCACTGCGCGGGAACAAAGGAAATAAGGTCGAAAGCCGCGCGCGCGATTTGGCGGAAATTTTGATGTTTTTTAGCTTTGCGTGTGGCGTGGGCGTGCGCGCCCACGGGGTATAAAATTTGTACCTTCTTAGGTTTTGAAACCGGTGAGCTGGCTGCGTTGATGCTGCGACGGTGACGATGTTCGTCGTGGTTGTCGTGCCGCCTCGCCGGTGTCGCCGCTGACGAGCCGCTGCTGACGCTGACTGCTTCGTGGTGCGCTGCTTCACGGGTTGCTGCTGCTCTGCTCGTTGCGTCGTTGCTGCTGCTGCTGCGGATGCCGCGATGAAGCTGCTGCTGTTACGGATGCCGCGGTGAAGCTGCTGCTGCGTCTCTGCGTCGTGGCGTCGTGGCGTCTCTCTCCGACGAGTTGGCGATTTGTGCTCGCAGATGCGCCGGCGTGCCTGCACGCACTGCTGAGCTAGAGGTGTGCCGCTGTTGGATGCGTGCACGAGGAGGCGGAGAGGAGAGTCCTTCCTCTAGTGCCTTCCTCTTCCCGCCGAAGTTGTCGTGGCGGATGCCGAGAGCGAGGACGCTAAGTCACTTGTGTGCCGGCGTGCCTGCACACACAAGGACTCTGAAGCGGCGGCGTAGTTGGCGTGCCGCCGGGGCCACTAAGAAGATGTTTCTTCTTACCTCCCGTGATGTTCCGGGTTCACCAATATCGGGGTGCGGGGTTGTTGGAGGTGGCCAGGGGAATGATGTACGCAAAGTATTGGTGTATACGTGGTATTGGTTTATTCCCTCTGTGCTTGGCGGGCCTCTCTCCAGGCAACTAGTGTGGTCGGCTCTCGGCGATGGACTGATGCGCTCGCTGCGCTTCGCTACGCTCAGAGCTCTCGCTGCTCTACTCTTGTTCGGTGCTGCCGCCTGTCGGCGGACCGATCCCCTACATATATTAAATATATTTTTATTAAATTGATGGTTATTAAATAAAACTGATAATTTAAGAAATTTTATTGTATCAGACGTTGCAAGTATAGAAGCACTGCGCATATGCTCGACGACACAATAATCACTCTACAGTTCTTATATCACTAAAAACTTTGTATTAACTCTTTATTTATTTTTCAACAAAATAATGATGATATTCCAAATGAATTACAACAGCTTTTTAATTTAGAACATTGTCTATCTTCACAATTTTTCCAACATATTCGTTGGTTTAATAATTTATTTTCCTTTGCATCTTTTAATGCTAATATTGTTAATTTTGGTAATAGACGCTCTGGGGTCAAGAACTAAAAAAAACAAGATCTCGATTCACCTCAAGGGTTACAATTACGTTTTTCTTTAAAGCCTGGAACTGACAATTAACGACGTTATCATTTTCAATGGACAAACGAAGTTGCGCTTGTTTGAAGATCTGCCATAGCTGACCTCAACATATCATTGTGAGAATTTTTTTTTCTTCAGTGAAATTTTTAATAATGTAAAAGCTGTGAATAATTGAATTATCAAAATACTTAAAGAGAGAATAAAAGAGAATACAGAGTAAAGAAAACAAATTTTAGTTTTATTTTAATCGAATTTTTGAAAAATAAATAAAGAGTTAATACAAAGTTTTTAGTGATATAAGAATTGTAGAGATCAAAGGCAGTGTCACCGCGTGCACTGTGTCAGAGGAAAGTGGGTTCACTTCACTGCTTTTCCGCAAAAAGAATCGAGAAATTAAAGAACAGAGAGACAAATTAATTTAAATAATATTTAAGATATTTATTGAGAGGAAATATTTTTCTTAAAGTTGGGCAATTGAATAATATAGAGATTGTTAATGGCTATTACCTTTCCTATAGACGAAAAAGAGCTTTATACGAGCTTGTTTAAAGTTGAATTATTGAGTAGAATAAAGATTTTAAAGCATTTTAAAGAAAATGTTTTTAAGTAAAATTTGTATTAATTTGAAACCTGAATAATTTTCATAATTCAACTCAAGAAAGACAAGTATTTAAAAGAGCAGAGAATCGAGAAATTAAAGAACAGAGACAAATTAATTTATAGTATTAATTAATTTATAATATTTTAAAGAATTTGTGAGAATGTTTTTTCCTTCAGTTAAATTTTAGATAACGTTAAAGCTGTGAATAATTGAATTATCAAAATACTTAAAGAGAGAATCAAAGAGAATATAGAGTAAAGAAAAGAAATTTTAGTTTTATTTTAATCGAATTTTTGAAAAATAAATAAAGTGTTAATACAAAGTTTTTAGTGATATAAGAACTGTAGAGTGATTATTGTGTCGTCGAGCATATGCGCAGTGCTTCTATACTTGCAACGTCTGATACAATAAAATTTCTTAAATTATCAGTTTTATTTAATAACCATCAATTTAATAAAAATATATTTAATATATTTAATTTGTACAAAATAATTATTTAAAGAATAATATTAATAAATTAATATACATTAACCTACTACACATAATACATTTAAAGTTTATATACCATAAAACCTACGCGCGCGTTTACGCGCGCAAATGATCCCCTAGTATTGTTATAATTGGTGGGGCACAGTATGTTCGCACAGTCGATCTTTAACCTAAGACGTCGTCTTCGCGCGAGAAAAATTTGCTTTGCACAGTATTAAAGTAGTCCAGGAGTCCTAGGATTTTATCAGGAAGTTCGTACAAGAGTTTATTTTATAGCTGAAATATGTTGGTAGCCACTTACTGAAAATAGCCCTAAAGTCTCGACTTCGGACCCGATCGGGAACATTGTTATTATTGCAAATTAAGTTACCATAATGCATTTTTTTCGGTTTTTCTTGATTAACTTTTTTGTTACTCAATTTATGCAAAAACAGGTAGGGGCAAAAGTTGATCAGCATTGAATTTTCTATAAGATACATATATTCCGAAATGCAAAATTAATGTTTTTCCCAGCTAAATTGTTAAATAAAAAAAATTTTTTTTTCAATTTTCACATTGCCATGGTTTTTGTGAAATGTGATCTTTATTTATCGGAGTAGCCCTCAAAGATGACTTTTAGTACAGACAACGTAAAAATTGAAGCCCGATCTCGATATCTTAAAATGGCGTCTTGTTGCAAAATTATTTAGCCGAAAAGTTCAAATTGATGTCCAATTCGATCCAGGAACGATAATTGAATCAAACTATGTTTAATCGACAGCTTACGACGTAATTAACAAACGGTAAAAATAAATTTTCTTAATATTAATATTTAGCAACATTTCTAATAAAAATTTTTTTTTATTTCGGTCAATTTTGGAGTGAGAGAATCGCGGCAAAATGCATCTTGAAGTACATAAAAAACCATGAATTTTGATATAAATTTTGTTAAGATCGGACCAATAGGAGCCGAGATACAAAAATTTTTTCAACCGACGATTACGCCGAAACTACTTGATATTTCAAGTTGAAATTTGGCACAGTGCTTGCTGAAATCATACTCTAAATGATTACATTTTACCCAATAGCTCTACATGCTTTAGTTCGTCTAAAACGACCGACGAAACATTTCAATTTAGCGCGCGCGGCCGCGCCGTTGCTCCGGCCGAGCGGCGCGGCGGTGGGGGGGGGGGAAGCCGCGCGGCGGCGAACAGAATTCATACACCTTAGTTGCAATTTGATTATCTCGGTAACCAAAGCTACTATTGCAATAAATTTTTTTTTCATTTGACGTGTTTTTTTCTCAGCTTTAACGTCATACTAATTAAGTTATCATAGGCACAACGCAAACACCGCAAATTACCAATTCTTCTGAAAAAAAATCTTTTTTGGCTACATACACAACCTTTAATGGCATATATTACGCTACCCAACCTTTATATGATAAATTTAAATATTTTTATGATTATAGCAGTACAATGCATGCGTACAATGGTTGTGTATGTAGCCAAAAAAGATTCTTTTTCAAAAGAATTGGTAATTTGCGGTATTTGCATTGTGCCTATGATAACTTAATTAGTATGACGTTAAAGCTGAGAAAAAAACACGTCAAATGAAAAAAAAATTTATTGCAATAGTAGCTTTGGTTACCGAAATAATCAAATTGCAACTAAGGTGTATGAATTCTGTTCGCCGCCGCGCGGCTTCCCCCACACCACCGCGCCGCTCGGCCGGAGCAACGGCGCGGCCGCGCGCGCTAAATTGATATGTTTCGTCGGTTGTTTTAGACGAACTAAAGCATGTAGAGCTATTGGGTAAAATGTAATCATTTAGAGTATGATTTCAGCAAGCACTGTGCCAAATTTCAACTTGAAGTATCAAGTAGTTTCGGCGTAATCGTTGGTTGAAAAAATTTTTGTATCTCGGCTCCTATTGGTCCGATCTTAACAAAATTTATATCAAAATTCATGGTTTTTTATGTACTTCAAGATGCATTTTGCCGCGATTCTCTCACTCCAAAATTGACCGAAAAAAAAAAAAATTTTTATTAGAAATGTTGCTAAATATTAATATTAAGAAAATTTATTTTTACCGTTTGTTAATTACGTCGTAAGCTGTCGATTAAACATAGTTTGATTCAATTATCGTTCCTGGATCGAATTGGACATCAATTTGAACTTTTCGGCTAAATAATTTTGCAACAAGACGCCATTTTAAGATATCGAGATCGGGCTTCAATTTTTACGTTGTCTGTACTAAAAGTCATCTTTGAGGGCTAATCCGATAAATAAAGATCACATTTCACAAAAACCATGGCAATGTGAAAATTGAAAAAAAATTTTTTTTATTTAACAATTTAGCTGGGAAAAACATTAATTTTGCATTTTGGAATATATGTATCTTATAGAAAATTCAATGCTGATCAACTTTTGCCCCTACCTGTTTTTGCATAAATTGAGTAACAAAAAAGTGAATCAAGAAAAACCGAAAAAAAATGCATTTTGGTAACTTAATTTGCAATAATAACAATGTTCCCGATCGGGTCCGAAGTCGAGACTTTAGGGCTATTTTCAGTAAGTGGCTACCAACATATTTCAGCTATAAAATAAACTCTTGCACGAACTTCCTGTTAATAACGTTTTGAACTCCCTGACTCCCGGACTAGGTGCACACAAGGCCGATTGACCGAGGTGCACTCGACTTCACACGCCATGCTACCTTGGCCCATCTCGCAGCTCTCTTGTCAATAAACCACGTATAGACTTAACTAGTAAGTAAGCACTCTCAAATTAGAATGTAAGCATTTAGCTTTAAGTACTTTCTGTTTTATTACTCAACTACGTTACACCAAAAGGAGAACATGATACTCAACCAAAGCATTGTTAAAAATACTCAAATTTTATGGAGTCAGATACGCGGGTCAGTATCATCCTAAACACTTTATAATTATAGATCTAAGAAATATCGCGTTTTATTTTCATATTCTATTAGACACAAGTAGCTATTGTATAGTCTACTGTCGTAGCGAATAGATCTACATTGTAACCAGAGTTCCTACTTTTAGTTATAGAAAAATGTATGCGATAACTCTTTCATACTCTAGTTTTTTAAGGTGACACGCGTACAACAAGTGCCAGCAACAGACAAGGCACCAATCATTGTAAGAAAATAAAAAAAAAAACTCACTTGTACGCACAGGCATTGCACACAGCGTAAAACGCGTCATCTTTGTAATCAATCAAGAAAACTTACCAATTTTGTACTCATTCTGAAAGCACAATCTGTAAACATCATATTAATTCTGTTCAAACCAACAAGTCATGTAAACCCTCTCCAGGCGTTGTAACAAACAAATTTTCAAAGCTCTCGCTCTTCTACCCTTTTAACTTCAAATTCAAATTTTTTACCTTCCACGCACCTACAAATGCTCAAAAATGCAAGCATTTTTCCCTTTTTGGGGGGAGTACTGTAGGGGATCGGTCCGCCGACAGGCAGCAGCACCGAACAAGAGTAGAGCAGCGAGAGCTCTGAGCGTAGCGAAGCGCAGCGAGCGCATCAGTCCATCGCTGAGAGCCGACCACTCTAGTCGCCTGGAGAGAGGCCCGCCAAGCACAGAGGGAATAAACCAATACCACGCATACACCAATACTTTGCGTACATCATTTTCCTGGCCACCTCCAACAATCCCGCACCCCGATATATATTACTGTTTCGTCAGTTCTGTGTTCGAAAAGACATCGTGCAAAGCGCGCAACGTCACAACTGTTTCAAGAATCAGAAAAATGGCGGCTCCCATCATCTAATATGGCGCTATCGCCCAATATAAGGAAAAAAATCAAAGGATAATGAAAGGAAAAAAGGAGAAATTCAGGACTATCTGAAGGAAAAGAAGAGTTTTGATTGAACATAAACTATAATAATACAAATAATAAAAATTTATAAATGAAATATTTAAAATTAAGAAGATAAATGAATACGAACAGTATATTTGGATTACTGCAATACTGCTGTTTTAAAATTCTTTTTATTTTGTCTGCGTTATAAAAGAAAGTATTGATTTTCCATACAATTAAATTGATGTGTTCTTTTTTTTTGTGAATAATATTCAATTTATTTTTGAAATTTTGAAAATATAATTTTTCAAAACAATTGAACCACTAATGATGTAGATTTTAAGACATGTGGTTAAGTATATTTGTTACATAGACTATGGCTCATATATTTTAATATGTCTTGTAGCAATTTATTTTAATGACGAGTTAATGTCTTGTACGTAACTTCATAGAAAATCAGTAATTCAACATGGGACCTCCTGGATCAAATATCAATTATTCAAGTAGTAGCAGTAATATTGGTTACATAACAGAAAAAATGTATGTTTTGTTAAGGCATTATCTTCAAAATAAAAACTGGAATCCTAGCATTGAATTAATGCAGTGTTTTGCTGATTTAAAGGAAACATCGGTGCTGCCAAGTGCTTCATATTTACAGTATGATATACATCATAAAAATATTTAGTGGCTATGCAATTAAGATTCATTTTCTAAAAATTTATACTTATTTTTAATTTTTCAAGTGAACATTAAAATATTTGTTTTAATTACTTATTCAGTTATTTAATACTTATAAAATAATCCACTTTTACCACTTAATCCAATTCCTTCAAATTATTTTCTTTTGTTTATATATATATAATTTAAGTTCCTAATCACAAATATGAATTAGTCTAACATTTGAAGCATGCCCTTAAACAATCTTCTTTTTGTCTTTGCTCCAATGTTGCTTTAAGATTGGATGTTACATAACAAATATTCTGTATACTATAAACAGGAACATGTCAACATTAACACAATCATGCATTACATTATTCCATTGATTATGTAATGTTCTATTAGTGACAATAATATTGCTGCAACTGAGAAACTCTGCTGCCAAACCAAAGTGTAGACTTTCTAATTGAAAGATTTTTTCCCACTAGTCTTGATAAAGCATTGTCTCGAGGTCGCAATACCAGATTTTACAAAATATCCAATGGTCACAAGATTATTGTAAATCATTATTGCAACATTGTTATCTTATTGCACAATATTTTATAAATATTGCAACATCACTTAAAATTTCTGCATCATCATTATTATTATGAATTAATTTCAATGGGTAGTAAGTACCCTTTTACGTAAAATAAAAAAAAGTTGTCAAACAAGGATTGACCAATATCACTGTAAGTCTTGTATCCATCCACTGCATATCAATAAAGCAAAACAAAATGGAAATATAAGGCGAAATAAAGAATTATATCAAAAATATAAGTACAATGGTATTATAATAATTTTTTATAATCATACAATTTAATAGATAATACAATTTACAATTTAATAGATTAATCGAAAATAAGTAACCTATATATATCATTGCATTTTCTCTCAGTAATTTTCAGAGGTAGGAGTTAATCCATTACTCTAAGGCAATTTAGAGGTGAAAAAGATTAATTATTCTTTAAGTCAATTTTTTTTTTAACATATTAAATGATAGTAAAAAGTAAAACCTTTTTTACATCTGTCACCTATAATAACAGGGTACATGTGAATAATGGACAAAATTTTGAATTATTCATGAACAGTGTGGACTTTTTAATAATTCTATAAAATTGTTAAGTACAAGAAAATGCTGGAATATTTCTACATTAATACTTTCAATTTTATCACCTATCCGTTTATTGATTTATTATTTGTAATTCGATGATGTTCTGACATATTATAGATTATAACAAGTCGCCTCGTTTTGAATGAACTCATGAAATTTAATGCAAATATATTTTATTGAATAGAATAAAGCTCTTAGATATTCATATTTGAGTTTACTTGTAGCATGGCATGTTCTGGCTAAATACTTCGCACCGTGGACTATGCATCATAAAAATTAAGCAATTTTGTTAAGTAAGTAATTTTCCTTAAAATCCAGCTGAAATTTTTGTTTCTGAATGAATTGAATCAGGAATAACAGTGGAATTTTCCAGAATTTAGCTGGAAATTTTTGATATCCAGGTAGATTTGATCAAATATGAAGGGCGTACTATAATGCAGTTTATAATATTCAATGTAGTCACCATCAAAAATACCTTTCTGTTAGGATTGCAAAGAAAATAGAATAGCAAAAGATTAAACAACATGATGCCATGAGACCATATTAAAATATTTTTTATGGAAAAGCTTGCAGTCTCATCCTAGCATAGATAATCGATGATTTCCTAAATGTCATTGAAATCAACAATACTATAAAATATCAAAATATAAATCAACTTACCTTTCTATTATCCTAAATAAATGGTGTTACTTCAAATACAGGTTAAACTGTGAGAACAATGGCCTCAAATGATAATTAGAATATTTTTTAATTAAGTATAGAACTAAAACTAAACCTGTGAACTCTGAATATTTTTCAATTTCATTAATTCCTTAAAAATAGAACTTACAATTATCACAAAATTTTCTATATCTGAATTCAGAAATTGGTTACTTACTTTGATTAAGCAGAGACATCATTTGAAGATGATATTCATAGTTGTATACAATAGCAGTGAGAACATGTTGAAATTTTTTCCATAAAAAAGTTTCAACATGGTCTCACTGCATCATGTTGTTTAATCTTTTGTGATTCACTTATCCACGAAGTGGAAGGCAATCCTAACAGAAAGGTCTTTTTGATGATTAATATTATAAACTACATTATTATTATTGTATGTTGATTCTTCAATGTAATCACCTTCTAGGGATGAAAATAACAATTTATTCGAAAGACTACGCATCGAAGCCCTTACAACTTTTTCCTGCAAAAAGCTATCGGTATAGTATAATAATTAATTTTTATTATTCATATCATTTTTCTTATTTCAACGCTCATTTATTTATTTATTTCAACACGATTGGTTTTCTATAAAAGAAACTTGCCAATTCATTTATTGATATCGCAACTTTCTTTTCTGAAAATTAAAATTGGAATTTTCGTAAAATGAAAGGTAGTCAATAAGTCATACTAAAGAAAATGGTTTTTAGTTTAATGGACCCTTACAGCGAAGCTGTTTACGTACATTCATATTTTATTGATGAGAGTTTTAGATTTTCCAAGTTGATATATATCAACTTAAAAAGCATAAAGTCTTGTTAAGGGGTTATAATTTATCAATGACTTTAATCATGATAAGTAATTATTGACGATAAAAGACTTACGGCTTGCTCTATTCGAGTGGATTGTCTAAACTTAATAGATATTCCGGTTATTTCCGAATATTCTTCTTGAAAACTATAGACTTTTATGAAAATTTTATAAGATAAAAATTACTTCAAATTCATCAAACAATGCTCTTAAATTTTTTCAGATTTTAAGTACATTTTTTGAAATTTCGATTTTTTGACGTTTGAAAAAATCAAAAATTATACTGATCAATCTGAAAATATTTGAGAGTAATCTTTGACTAATTCTAAGGTACTTTTATTCTTATGAAATTATTATAAAAATCTAGTTTAAAAAAAATCCAAGCAAATAAAAACAAAAAATATTTATATAGGCCGTGATTTTATTGAAGAAAAATTTTTTCCAGCAAAAACCACTACGCATTCTTTTAACCCATTAACGGCTACGCGGACATTTCACAGTCGATTGATTTTTTATCTTAGTCGAGGCAAGTTAGCATTTTTGCATTAAGTTTCTTCTAACTTTATTTTTATGATTGAAATATGTTATTGGCAACTTACTGAAAATGACCCTAAAGTCTCCACTTCGGGCCAAGTCGGGAACATTGTTATGATTGCAAAAAGAATTCCGAAAATGCACTTTTTTCGCGAAAAACTTTTTTGTAACTCATTTCACATAAAAAAAGATATAGATAAAAGTTGTTCAGAATTGAATTTCATATAAGAAACATGTATTCCCGTAAACGAAAATAAATTTTTTTTTAAATTTCATATTGCCACAGATTTTACAAAAAATTATATTTTTTATTGAATAAGTACTTAAAGATAAGTAATAGTACGAATAATTTACAAATCGTTGTCCGATCTGGATGTCTCAAAATGGCGTCTTATTGCAAAATTATTTATCCCAAAATTTAAAATTCGTCTGCAAATTGCCCATGGAGCGATAACTTGATCCAAGTGCCTTTCATCGACAGCTTATGAAGTACATAATAAACGCCAAAAAGAACTTATTTTAAAATTAATATTTAACAACATTTTTAACAACAAATAATTTTTATTTTCGCTAATTTTGAAGTTACAGAAGCGCGGTAAAATGCATCTTAAAGTACGTAAAAAACCATGAATTTACATATAAATTTTGTTGAGATCTGACCAGTAGGAGCCGAGATACGAAAATATTTTCAATGGATGATCACGCCGAAACTATTTAATATTTTTCGGTGAAATTTGGTACAATGCTTACTGAAATAGTACTTTAAATGATAGCATTTTTCCCGATTGTTGTAGATAGCTCAACTCGTCTAAAATGACCGATGAACAATTGGAAATCTGCGAGCACGGCCGAGCGGCTCCTTCGGCCGGGCGGCGCATTGGTGGGGGGAACGCCGCGCGGCGGCGGACAGTATTCGTACACATTAGATGTAATTCGCTTATCTCGGTAACTAAGGCTACTATTGCAATACATTTTTTTTTCATTCAACGTGTTTTTTCCTCAGCTTCAACTTTGCACTAATTTAATTTTTATAGGTGTAATGCAAATACCCCAAATTGACAATTTTACTAAAAAAAATCTTTTTTGGTTATATACACAAGCTTTATATACATATATTGCACCACCAAACATTTTCATACTGAATATTACTATCTGTATTATGATAGTAATTCAATTCATCCATACAAAGGTTGTGTACATAGCTAAAAAAGATTTTTTTTAGAAGATTGTCAATTTGGGGTATTTGCATTACACCTATAAAAATTAAATTAGTGCAAAGTTGAATCTGAGGAAAAAACACGCTGAATGAAAACCAAATGTATTGCAATAGCAGCCTTAGTTACCGAGATAATCGAATTACAACTAACGTGTACGAATACTGTCCGCCACCGCACGGCATTCCCCCCACCACCGCGTCGCCTAGCCGGAGAAGCTGCTCGGCCGCGCTCGCAGATTTTCAATTGTTCATCGGTCGTTTTAGACGAATCGAGCTATCTACAACAATCGGGAAAAATGCTATCATTTAAAGTACTATTTCAGTAAGCACTGCATCAAATTTCATCGATAAATATTTAGTAGTTTCGGCGTAATCGTCTATTGAAAAAATGTTGATATCTCGGCTCCTATTGGCCAAATCTCAACAAGATTTAAATGAAAATACGTGATTTTTTACGTACTTTAAGATGCATTTTACCGCGCTTCTCTAACTTCAAAATTGTTGAAAATAAAAATTATTTGTTGTTAATAATGTTGTTAAATATTAATTTTTAAAAAAGTTTTGTTTAGTGATTATTAAGTACTTTATAAGCTGATGATTAAAGGCACTTGGATCAAATAATCGCTTCATGGGCAATTTGGAGATGAATTTGAAATTTTGGGATAAATAATTTTGCAATAAGATGCCTTTTCGAGATATCTAGATCGGACAACGATTTTTACATTGTTCGTACTATAACTCATCTTTGAGTATGTCGCGTACGAGCGATAGGCTCAGGTGACTCCAGCGTCCGGTGACCGGAGCTGGCGACGATGCACCGAATGCATCGCCAGCAGGGAACGCGTCGGCCGAGAGCTTCTCACGGCCAAGGAGTGCGAGCTTGCACTTTGGCCGTGAGACGCCGAGTCTGCGAGTGGCATCTCGCAGACTGCGTCGGCAGATACCCGGCGACCCTCGAACTGGGCAGAGCTCCTCCTTACGCGAGGAATAAACACAAACTACTCTCAACACTTGTCTTGTGTCCTTCGGTCAACCCCCACGATCCGTAACAAGTACTTATTCAATGAAAAATATAATTTTTAGTAAAATCTGTGGCGATATGAAATTAAAAAAAAATTTTTTCATTTAAATAATTTAAAGACTAAAAAAATTAATTTTGTGGTCGGGAATACATGTATCTTATATGAAATTCAAATCTGAACTTTTGTCTCTTATTTTTTTTTACGTGAAATAAGGTACAAAAAAGTTATTTGCGAAAAACTAAGAAAAATTGCATTTTCGGAATTCGTTTAGCAATAATAACAATATTCCCGACCTGGCCCGAAGTCGAGACTTTAGGGTCAGGTTCAGTAAGTTATCAATAACATATTTTAATCATAAAAATAATGTTAGAAGATGCTTAATGATATTCCACTTTTGAACTCCCTGATGCCCGGACTATCTGTTGAAAACGTGAAATTAACTAAATATTATAAAGAGCAACTTATGCTTATATACATTATTATTCTTATGTACATTACTTTTATAAAAAAACTTGTTCTTTTCGAATCTGATGTTAGATTTGAAAAAAAATGTTTCCCGCGCAAAAATGAAAGTATTTGCAATATATTGGAAACAATGATTTCCAATATATTTAGCATGTATTATTAATAAAGAGGCAATAGTATTATAATACTATTGTAAAACTAGCTTTTGTGTGCTATTGATAATATTTTGCCAATAGTTACTAAAAATTTTCTGTTTAAAACAGTAATCATAGATAAACTATTGTTAATATATTACTAAACTATTACCAATACATTTTCCATATACAATTAATAGTCACAAAAAATACTATTTTAATACTATTTCAATACTATTTCAATACTAATTCAATACTATCGGTAATATACCTTTTTAAGAATAATACAACTCAGTATATTAACTTTTACACAGTCAGGGATTTTATTCATTTCACAGTTTTAACAATCTGTAAACTAATTGTATAATAAGTTCAAACGCAATCTAAATATTGAACAATTATCATTTGAAGTATAATGAATAGTTATTTGGGATGGCGCAGGCTCCCACACATGAAATTGACTACAGTTGTGAATTCAGCTGGACGTAGACCAGGACTGTATTTCGTGTTCACATAATCTGTAAATGAAAAAAATGAATACTAAGGATATTTAATATACAGTTTAAAAATTTAGAAAATTATATATTGATCATACATTCTGTGAGCGCTGCAATATCCTGTGGAATACCAACTTTATTTGTAGATCGCCCTCTGGCACACATGTTTTTCAAATTTTCAGTTCCTACAAGTATTCGTAATATTCTTCTAACCATGTTTTTGGGCTCATGCCTCCATCTAATTAAGGGGTTATGACAGTGTTAAAATTTTGAAAATATCCATTTTTTTATTCACTTTTTTCACAGTTAGTAGTCCGTAGAATATGGACCTTAAAGCCGGTTTTTGCTAAAAAAATTTGCCTCGAAGATATCGACAAAAAACTGATAAATCTGTTTTAAAGTAAATTTTTTAAAAATCGTGATTTTTAAATATTTTAATTAGGCGAAACTTATGGAACGGATTGTTCTACCACACTTTTTACAGAGTAATTGCATGAGAAATCTTACTGAAAATACGACTTAAAAACCGTTTTCAAACCGTTTTTTTCTCAAGAGTTATGACTTTATTTCCGTAAAATAAATAAAATCCGTAAAATTAATTTTTCTATGTGTCATTTTATGTTACTAAACTCAATGTGTTAAAGTAAAGGCATTCAACAAATTCGAATTTGCCACTCAAACAGGTTGTGGCTCACAGCGTCCAGTCGAGAATGAAGATTACTGTTTGATCGGTATAGTAGAATTTTCTATAAAACAGCAGAAAGCAGCCAAACAGCTGTTTTTCATTCAAGACACTAGATCAGTGCAGTTAGTCTGCTAGCTGCTGTAACAATGTTTATAATCTCAGTGGTGTTGTAAAAGTGCAAGAGCTTTTGCAGAGTACAAACATTATTCAGATAAGTATTGGAAACTAATTTGTAATAATTGTGTTTATAATGAGCTTTTTCTTTGTTGGTTTATTGTTTGCTTTTAGGTGTACGAGTGCAAGCCAGCAAGATGGGAGTTTATAATGATTGTCTGGAGTATTATTTGGCATACTTTTTAACATATTGAAGTCTATTTAATAATGGTAAGTATTGCATGTAACTATAATTCATAAACATTACTTGATTATGAATAGCTAACGATAATTTTTATTTTATTTTCAGCTTCTAAATGCTATTATCATACAGCATGATAGGCGAGTACCATCAAATATACTTAATTGTATGTATATTTGAGTACCAAAAGGAAATCAAGGTATGCCAGATAGTTTCTGTAAGTATAGCTGAGTTCATTTGTATGATTTACATAATAAACTTTAAATGCCTTTTACTCAAATTTAGTTTTTTCATGCTTTTTGTGTACTTGCCGCAGCTTTCTGAAGGAACCGTAGCATCAATCCTGATGAACCAAAGTGGAAAACCTTCCTTATGAGTATGGTCACAAACTAAGCGGAGCAGAATTGGCAAATATAAGTTCAAAGTGAATGTTACTATGTTTACATATGTAACATTCACTATAATTACTAATACTGTTAATATATGTTTAATTAATTATATTAATTTTGTGTTTTTCAGGAATCTGTTCCGCTTAGTCTGTGACCAAACCCATAAGGAAGATTTGGCACTTTGATTCATCAGGATTGATGGTACGGTTCCATCAGAAACATGCGGCAAGCAAACAAAAGTGATGAAACTGATGTTTTTTGGTAAGTAAATACCTTTAATTGTTGTTAAATGTTATACTCACTTAATGCATATTTTTAATGCATAAAAGTGATGTATAATACTTATATTTGAAAGGAAAAATTTAGTTTTTGGAGCATCTATATATATTACTTTTTTACAGCACTAATAATTTTTCTTTTTTTTTCAGGTTTTAACACTGTCATAACCCCTTGAGCTCAGCTTATCAGCCTCATTAATCCAAATATTTTAAAATTTATTGCATAAAAGAACTTTGTTGGGCCCATTTTTCCGGCATACTGTTAATAGGTCTTCTTCTTCATCAGAATCATCCTATAATATTTAAAATAGTTAAATAGCTAAGAATAGCAAGAATGTATCAAGAAAATGTAAGAAGAAAACTATAATGTAAAAATTTTTACGTCACTGCCAATGGCATGTCGTCTTTCAAGTGCAACTCTTTGCTCCTTATTTTTTTGGCTATTTTTTTTTATACTTTTGACGTTGAGAAGTTGAAATTAACACGTCTGCAGAGCTATTATCCGATGTCTAAGAAATATAGCATAACAAAATCAAAATACATAGTTTAAGTTTAGACAAAAATACGCATACATGCACGTACTTGTGCTCGTATGCTCACTCAATAGATTTATACAAATTTTCGCTCGTACGCACACAAATATTTCTCACCTCCTCGTTAAAAGAAGTGCCATGCATTTAGAATCCAGAATTTGAAATTACAGGTGAAGATGAAGGTAAGCTTGCTTGTTCATTTTCAATATCCTGTAGCTAAATATAATATATTATCACAAATCATTAAATAAATAAGATCATTTAATATCAGAGTAAAATTAACTACCTCGTGTAAAGAATTATCAAGATAACCATCTGGTCTGATCCTCTTATTGACAGGACTTGCAGTCTTCGTTATCCATAGGGAATGGAGCATGCAAATATCAAAATACATTATATATGTATATGTGGGGACACAGCCCGCACGGCGGCAGCACCTCTCGGCAGAGAGAGTGCGAGAGAGAGAGAACAGCTCGAGCGACGAGCCCGCCCCACTTTCCCCTGCGAGTCAGTCCAAGCTGAGAGCCCAAGCGCTACGCACCACTGGCAGAGCCCGGCACACCAACACCAACGAGTAGATAGAATAAACCACACGTACAAACCAAAGCACGTCAATCTATCTACCCAAGCCACGCTGTCCTACGCATCCCATCCCCCCCTTCACTGGTGACCCCCGACATCTTGTCCGGAGGAGCATCAACACCCTCGACGAGAACTACGACACGCAGACGAGCAACAGGCAGCACAGACGTCTTGCTCCAAAGGCACAGACGCGCACACGCCAAACGACGCTAGGACGCGTGAAGCCGCCAGGAAAACTACTCTAGAGTGCCACTCCTACAGTGCCTCTAGAGAAGTTTCGTCGTCCCACGCTATAACAAACATCAGGAAGTGACGACGTAGGCGCCAACTCTCAGCACCCCGTGACGAAGCTACATCATCGTCCGGGACTCCGGCGAGGAAGGACTCCTTGAGTTCCTCGTCGAGACTGACTCGCGCAGGCACGCCGGCGCACACACGCAATCTTCACCAACGCCACATAGGGAACGACGCCACCGTCGCGGCGCAGCATCAACACAGCCGCAGCCTCCACCCCGGCACACCAAGCAGCACAACGCAGCAGCAGCAAACACTGCAACAACAACAACATCGCATCGCAGCAAGCCGTTCAATCGTCAGCCACAGCAGCACCAACACACAGCCAAAGCGCTGTTTCGTTAAGTCGTCATTCGTCCTCGACGCGAAAAAACAGCTCTACAAGGTAAATCGACACAACTTCGACCTTCGTACACACCCTACGCGTTCACACGGTTACCCGCGCATACACTCGAGTCAACGTAAATTTTTTACACACACGCGTGAGACGCCGCTTCCCGCGCTTAGTGCTTATTTACGTGACACTCGAGGACGCGTCGCTTCTACGCCTTTGGAATTAGAAAACGACGCGCAATAAACAGCATCTCGCAAACGACCGTTTTCCCTCCAGAAAGGGACGCACGATCACAAATTTTCGCCAACCGTTTTCCCCGGAGAGAAAGTTTGCCCTCCCCCCTTTGCGCAGGCGGGAAAACCGAACGGCAGACACCTTCATTTTTCCTCCCATAACGCCGGCAGGGAGTAGGAGCGCTCAAGCGGACGGGAGAGCACGAGCGCTGATTCACCGCCCACCCCCTCTCGCTCAGCGGCTGACAACCACCACACATTTGCCAGAGCGGACGAATAGGCGACGCGGCGGTAGAGAGCTAGACAGGTGCTATTCACGTAGCGCGCGCGTTGTACGAGCGCGCGTGAAATTCAAAGCACAGACCGGTCAATCAGCCCTTACTCAAGCGAGCGACATTTAGAAAATATTCTTTCGCGCATAAACGCCGTTTGCGATACAACGAATATTTTTTGTACATAAACCCACGTCATCCACACTGCATGATTCCCAGATCACGACAATCGCTCCTTCGAATCTCAAACAACTTGCTAAATATTTTCAGTTAACAATTTTAAAATAAGTGTACAATATTTTAAAATCTTCTCACAATTTATTTAGCACGAATTCGCGTTATTCGAAGGATCGACCGCGCATCTGAGGAACTGACCTAACCCTCAGAACCAATCTAACTTTCAACACACTCTGATAGCATCTCGCGATTCATCATCAGTAGTGCATAAATTCTAAATTCGCATTTATCACGTAAGCAAACCATCTCTAATTTTTAAGCAACCACTTGTAAATATTGTAAAAATAAAAAGGAAACGCAGAAACCCTTATCTTCACCTCTCAACCGCACCGCTCGGAGAGAGGAAAAACAGAAACCCTTATCCTCACCTCTCAACCGCACCGCTCGGAGAGAGGAAAAACAGAAACCCTTATCCCCACCTCTCAACCGCACCGCTCGGGGAGAGGAAAAGCAGAAACCCTTATCCCCACCTCTCAACCGCATTGCTCGGAGAGAGGAAAAACAGAAACCCTTATCCTCACCTCAACTGCACAGCTCAGAAAGAGGAAACGCAGAAACCCTTATCCTCCTCTACCTAACCAACAACCGCTATACCTCAAAAACGCTTTTCCCAAACCCTGCACACTCGCGTTTCACGCTCAAAGTCACATCGCGTGAACCGACCTCGCGTACCATCCAGGAGACGGCCAGTGCCAGGGACACCGTCTCCCGCGACAGTTGTCCTCTCCCAGAGGTGCAACCCAGCACAACCGCTCTCCACACATACGGTCGCGCGGCCGGGGCCGCGACTTGCGAGTGACGTAAACGCGAGCCTCCCTCTTTCTAAACTCTCAAACAACAACTTCCGTCCACCACTAACTCTTTCTTCCAACCTACCTCACCACGCAAGGGCGAGATGACGAACACTCAGTTAAGTCAAAAAGAATACTCAGATCCAACCGCAACCATTACAATAACAAGCCTACAGTGTCAAATCACCGAACTGCAACAAGAAAATCAGGCATTCCGCCAACAATTACGACACATCACCGAGCTACTATGGCACCGACACCCACACCTCCGCCCCCGCAAGAAGTCCACAGATTCAACAACCGCAGACGATTCAATCGAAGCTCGTCTAGCGGCAACAGAGAAGGCTCAACCCAGTTTCATTCACAGCATCAGAAGCAGGGAGCACTCTAACGATACTTCTCATAAACCTACAGCACAGAGCAGATCCATCAGTGACGGTCGACAACACAACCATCAACGCAAGCAGTCTAGAAACAAGAGCAGAGCTTCAACCCCCGGGCAGCCTTGCAAAAACAACAACAAGCACACGAGATGTTTCTACCACCGATGATTCGGCGCAGACGCCACGAACTGCAAGCTCCCTTGCGACTGGACAGCTCAAGACCAGCAACCGCAGCCGATTTCATCTAAGCATAGCTAGCGGCATTCAAACAATAGCAGACCGACACTACCATCAAAGCTCAACATATTCATTCACAAACACAGAACCACATGACGTCTGCCAGACTCCGGTCACACGCACAGACGCCTCTAGAACTTCACAGCTATCGACACCCACACAGGCTTCAGGATGGAGTTCGAAAGCATCTAGACGCCCTTTCCCTCATCCTCTCATCTTCTTTTCTCAAAACTCATTTCCATACTTCTCCTTGAAAATAATAACGATTCAAATATTTTTGTACATATTGTAAAACAAAAAAGCATGCTGTAATTTTATACAATAATTTTACACTTATCTACATCCTTTGTTATGCGAACCTGAGTCTACTAGACTTAAGCAAATATCATCATATACACTGGTAACTAATTATAAGTACCAGCATCAAGGCGAACTACATAACTTAGCGAGTTGTACAACTAGATTAAGAACAATCTTTTCTATACGCAATGTTACTTAATGCTTAAGCACCAAAACCCGAACATTTTTATATACCAACAACAAAATAATGAATGTAAAATACCTAGCAAAACTTGTAACCCACACAAACTGTAAAACAAACTCTGTAACAATTTCTACAAAACTTTGTAAATTTCGCAGCAACTCACACAAACTTTGTAAACTTCGCAACAACTTCGACACTTTGTAAAACCAAACTTGCATCAACTCCGACAAACTATGTAAACCAATCTTGTATCACTCTGCCAGTCGACTACCGTCAAAACTTGTAACCCTTTTTCACTACTAGAATCATCCCAAAACTCGCAAACTCTCTCACTCGCACAAGCTTCCAACAAAACTTTCAACTTAACTAAACTCTTGCAAAATTTCAACGCAACTAAATTCACATCATGGAGTCAGAAAAACAAACGACACACACTTTGGTAATATTAATTCATTCTCAAACTAAATTCACATCATGGAGTCAGAACAAAACAAATTCAATTCAAATCATGGAGTCAGAAATCATTTTTCGAGACAGTACACCACACAACTTCCCGTTTTCTTTTTTTTCAAAACAAAAAAAAAATTTCGTGGAGAGTAGTGTGGGGACACAGCCCGCACGGCGGCAGCACCTCTCGGCAGAGAGAGTGCGAGAGAGAGAGAGAACAGCTCGAGCGACGAGCCCGCCCTGCTTTGCCCTGCGAGTCAGTCCAAGCTGAGAGCCCAAGCGCTACGCACCACTGGCAGAGCCCGGCACACCAACACCAACGAGTAGATAGAATAAACCACACGTACAAACCAAAGCACGTCAATCTATCTACCCAAGCCACGCCATCCTACGCATCCCATCCCCCCCTTCATATACACTATACATACACACACACGCGTACGCGCGCACACACGCAGGCTTGTACGTCTGCAATTGTGCATGCATACAAAGATACGCACGCACGCATGTACGTATGTCTAGAGACATAAACACTTTTGCGTATACAAGCAGACATATTTTTTACCTCAATATCAGTAGCTTGTACTCCTTTCCTCTTCTTTTTTGCTTTACTTTTCTTATTTGGAACTTGAGATACAGAAGTTGAAGGTAAGTTTGCTTCATTATTTTCAGTATCCTGTAGCTAAATATAATACGTTATTGCAAATCATAAAATAAATTCTAAGATCATTTAGTATCGAGTAAAATTTACTACCTCGGGTAAAGATCTGTCAGAAGAACCATCCGGTCTCATAGTTTTATTCACAGAGCTTGCAGTCTTCGTTATCTAAAAAATGGAGCATACAAATATCAAATTACATAATATAAACATCCATAGGCTTGTACGTATGCAATTATGCATGTACACCTACGAAATCTTACACTAGAGAGCATTTCTTTTTCTTTTCCGCATTATATTTTTTCGCACGCACGCGCACTAATATTTCTTACTTCGTTACGAGTAGGTTTTACACTTGTCCCCTTCTTCTTTTCTCCACTTTTGCCAGCAATTCGGGGTGCAGTATTCAAATCGCAAGAATCATTGTCAAAAATTGATTTCGAACGGAGTAAAAGAGTATCTCTTGATAGGGCATGGCTTTCCTTCTTTTTTTGTTCTGTTTTTTTTTTGCTTTTTTGCATCAAACACTTCAGACACAGCAATTGATTTTGCTATAGTTTTTCCCTTCATAATGATATCTCCTTCAGTAGTGATAGATATCATGTTCAAATAGTCACTGTCGTCTATGTAGACAGTCATGTCATTTTATTTTAATTTAAAAATAATGATTTTATTTTAAATAATATTTTAAAGAAACATACCACTTTTCTTGACACTTTTTACTCGATACAATCGACCATCCTTGTATTTCGCGTAGGTTTCTTCTCCTTCTTCCCTTTCCGGAATTAATGTATCAATATCAACAACACTTTATGTCCGAAACTCAATCCACAACACCAGAGCGTACGTCATGATCGTGACTGTTCGTACACAAATTATGAAAAATTTTCGACTCTGAAATTTTTTTTAATAACCTCTTATGGCAGTGTAATGAGTAAGTAACTATATGTATGTATAAACGTATGCATATATTGAATAAACAAACGCTTAGATTTTGTTTATTAGATATATATATATATATATATATATATATATATACACACGCGCGCGCACACACACATATATAGTTACTTACTAATTTCAGTGTCATAAGAGGTTATTTAAAATACAATTGCAGATTCGACAATTTTCATAAATATTGCTATGCCTAAAATACCGAAAAATTTTGAAGAGTACAGTCATTTATCCCAATACCGATGGTTAAAATCCATAAAAGAAAATAATTACTATCGTGAAAGTAGGAATAAGGTACGTCTTAAAAAACTAATATTAAAATATTGCGAAATTAATATTGAAATGCATGTACTTTTTTTTTAGATTAGCTTGAAAAGGTGTTCAGTTGCAGAGGGAGAAAATGCAAATTTCGATTGCGATATGGAACTTGGTGAAATTCACGGAATGGAAATACAAGAAAACAACCTTCAATTACGGTAAACAAATGTTTTTTCGCTTTTTTTTTAATCGACGAAGCGAGGCGAAAAAAGACCCCCTCGTGCATTAAAACGGTCGCCTGTGCAGGTTTCCTTTCCCGCGAATCCGTTCACACTTTTTTTATCCCATCAAATAGTCGAGAGGTGTGTACATATACTACGTATATACATAATGCGTGTGTTCCCTAATTGTTGTGATACTTCTCTCGATCAATTGTCCCGACGAGCTTCCGATCTTCGCCTTATCATGCCGAAATGATGCAGACATTAACGTATTTCGCGCGCACAATAATCTTTTAATGTTTATTTTATAATTTAGGTTATGAATAGTCCGAAAACAGTACAATATCATACAATTGTAATCGGAGCAGATGAATTATAGAATATTGTTATCGTTACATGCGTACTAGAAAATTTTGAGATATTCTTTAATTCATAATTATTTTTTTTTTCTTAGATGACTATGAAAGTGAATGCAGTGCAGATGACAACGCGAGCGACAGTAACAGCACTTGGAGTGATAATGAGAAAGAATTCGACGATTCACCTGAAACACAAGAAAAATTATACCCTAGCTGGTGCCCCAGTTACCGTTCTTTCATTTGTAATAACTTTAGCTGCTATAAAGTTGCGCCCCAAGCTTACCGAAGCTTGTATTTCAGATCTTTTACAGTTTATTTGTAAAATTTGTATTTATCCGCATAAGTGTCCTAGTTCATATTATAGATTTAGCAAATATTTCGCAAACCAAAAAACTCCTGTTAAAAAACATTTTTACTGCTCGAAATGTGAAGCTTCAGCAAATAATACTGTCGATGATGTGGAGAACAATGAATCCCTTGAAAATGAAGAGATTATTAATGAAGCTGAATACTGCGACTGTGATAATAGCGATGAAAGGAATCACTTTTTAGAAATTTGTCCTGTTGCTCAAATTGAAGCGTTATATAATCGATCAGGTTTCTACAATAATTTAAACGATCGATCTGAATATGAAAGGAATGACTATCAAGATATATACGATGGCGAAATATATCAGGAGCTAAATCATAGAAATGGAATTTTATAAAAAAAAAATAATATTTCGTTTCAATGGTATACTGAGGGTATTAGTATTTTCAAATCCTCAAAATTTGTTATTTGGGGATTTTTTTTGATTATTATATTATATTTGCTGGCCTATGGTTTGGCGAAAAAAAACCAAATCCAAATTTATTTTTATCTCCACTCAAGACAACCTTGGAAGCTATTTATAAAGGGATACACGTTTATGTTCAAGATTTACAGGATTATATTAATATTCGTGGCATAATTGTCTGCGGCACTTGCGATTTACCAGCGAAAGCACTTTTTCTCTGCATGAACCAATATAATAGAGAATGCGGGTGTCAAATTTGTAAGCAACGTGGTAAAAATACAGAAAGAAGGCGTGTTTATCCCTACAGAAAAAATTTACAGTTACGTACCTCAACAGAAACCAGTATGGCTGCAGCGACTGCTTTGAAAAATAAGAAGCTTGAATTCGGCGTAAAAGAGCCTACAATTATAGCTAAAATCTGTTATGATTATATGAAGTCAATATCTGTAGATGTAATGCATTGAGCATTTGAGGGTTGCATAAAACGACTGGGAGAATTGTGGTTCGATACGAAGTTTAAAAGCGAACCCTTTTCATTATCTCATTTAGTAGAAGTAGTCGATTGCAGATTATGTGCTATCAAGCCACCTTCATGCATAGCGAGACGGCCAAGGCCTATTAAACTCTACAGTTATTGGAAAGCATCAGAATATAAAAATTGGTCTTTGTATTATTTACTTCCTGTTTTGTATGACATTTTACCTGAGCAATATCTAAATCATTATCTATACTTTTTGCAAGGAATCTTTTTACTATGCCAGGACATAGTCACAGCAGAAAATATTCGATTAGCTGACGAATGTTTCTTAAATTTTCAAAAAAATTATAAGAATTTGTATGGATTAAAATATATGAGCTGCAATGTACATAGTTTACGGCACTTGCCTGAAATGGTACGTCGATTTGGTCCGCTTTGGACTACTTCCTGCTTTCCGCTTGAGGATTTGAATGGTAATTTGAAAGCGATGGTTCATAGCAGTAATTCTCCGCACTTACAAATTATTTCCAGTTTAAATATTCATTTGGCCGTTTATATTTTTAAAAATGAATGGCTTCAAGATAATAATGAGATGTTTCAATTTTGTCAGCAAATTTTATCTCCAAAGAAAAAACTTAAACTCACAAATGTTGACGACACAATATTTATCGTAGGTTCCATTTTAAAATCAAAACCAACATACATACAACATCTTCTAGAGGAAAAAATGTAGTATACAATAATATGCACATGTTTTCTAAAATATACAAGAATAAAATTCTATTTACTTCTGCAGAGAATCAAAAGGATAAGAAAACTGAATCACATTATGTAATATACGGGCATAAAAAACCTCAATATGTTGGTATTATTCAAAATTTTGTTCGTTTAACAAACTGTACCTGCAAAAAATTATGTACTTGTGCTGGAAAACAATATGCTATTGTAAAAAATGTAGATTTTCGCAAACCATTTACATTATCATTACAAGGAGGATGTTTATCATTTGTGCATGAAATTGTGAACATTTCTGAAAAACTAGAAATAATAAATGTTAAATATTTAGATTGCGTTTATTTTCACGTATGTATCGAATCTACAAATTCTGAATTTATTATACAACCAGTTAATTCTCACGAAAGCGAATAACTTGTCAAAACTGTGAAATAAATAAAATATTTGACTGTGTAAAAGTTAATATACTGAGTTGTATTATTCTTATAAAGGTATATTACTGATAGTGTATTTATAAAATAGTATTTTTTGCGACTATCAATTGTATATTGAAAATGTATTGGTAATTGTTTAGTAATATATTACCAATAGTTTATCTATGATTTCTGTTTTAAACAGGAAATTTTTAGTAACTATTGGCAAAATATTATCAATAGCATACAAAAGCTAGTTTTACAATAGTATTATAATACTATTGCTTCTTTATTAATAATACATGCTAAATATATTGGAAATCATTGTTTCCAATATATTGCCAATACTTTCATTTTTGCGCGGGTTGCACCAAAAATTAAATATAACCGCCTAAATATACTTAAAACTCAGGCTTTAACTGTGCACCTTTTATACATTAAGTATTTGATTTTCGGTGAAAATGATTCGGATAGAGTATGTCTTTTTACATAAGAATACGTTGCTGTTTAAAAGATTTAGTTAATTCGACGACTTGTACAAATAAATAGATTTCCGCATGGCCATTAGTGGATTCATTTGGACCTCGATGCCACTTCATGAATCGGGTTTATCTGTAGGTATAGAAAAATATAAAGAGGTCGAGAAATCACGTATTCAGTCTTGCGACACTTTTGATCGGTGCATCTGATTTAAACAAACTTATATCCAAATGAATGGTATTCAAGTACTTTATTTTTAATGATTCAAAATTTTATTTTTGAAGATACCCTACTAAAAAACGTAGACGATTATCAGTTGATAATCGGCTGAACATCAGCTGAAAATCATGCAAAAATCGTACCAAAACGGCAACTGAAAATTAGCTGAAAATCACCTGAAAATCAACTGAAAATCATATTTACATGATTGTTCACATATATTATTATTAATGATTATATTTTGTTTTAAATACCTAAAGGGAAAGCAGTTTTAATTCCATTTTATTTGATTTGAGGAAAGTGAAATAATTTGTAATTAAATTAGTATTACAAAGATTGTATTAATAAAATGTAAAGTATTTAATAAAAATTACATATTTAAATAGTGTAACAAATTCGGAACAGGTATTAAGTACATCTTTTTGGACCATATCATGGAAATACAAATAGTTTGAATATCTCTAGTATAATACTTAATTCGGATTCAACATCTTCCATTATTTTTAATTTTTGATAATGGTGAGTGAAGTTATCTCTCATTTTAAAAATATTACAAACTAAGAGTTCTTGATTAGTATTGCTGTCAACGATAAATTTATGTATTGAGCAAATCCCCTGGTAGAAAGGCGCCTAGTTAAAATCGCCGTAAAGTCAAGAACTGACTTAAACTAGATTAAAGTGTTAACGTTTTAAATCCCTAAAAAGTAGCAATGACTTGCCTATATATAATGTCAGAAAAAAAGCCGGTTTTGTCAATAAAAAGTAGCTAGTATTAAACAATTATTAATTTATTGATAATCCAAACCTAATCCAAACTAGACTAACAAAAAATACTCAAAACATAGGCAGTTATAATGTTGCAACATAGTTATAATGTAGAAAATTTTTGATATCGCATAATGCAAAAATAATTTTGCATTAATAATATAAGTATAGCGTACATTATAAATATAAGATCATTACAATAATGTATGTGATTTTTTCTTGAAATGAGTATGCGTGTATGTGTGTGTGTTGTAACGGGCGGTGCGCCCGTGTGAGCTAGTCGGCGCGCGGCATGTGACAGTGCGTTGTTGGCTCAGTGGTAGAGTACGCGTCTATAGAGATCTCAGGTGCGCGGGATCGATTCCCGGCACATCACTTTACTTTTATATGTCGCAGTTCTACCTTCCTCTGCCCCGTTACAGTGTAACACATTGTGACGTTGTGGTTTTGTGCTCCCTCGGATATGCTGTCAAGAGCTCCACAACGCGATCTCGCCCTGTTATCGGGCTGCCGAGTGAACCGTATTTAATACAATTTTTATTGAGTGTTGGACGCCTGGTTCACTGTCCGCTTGCCGGCTGCTGAGCGGTAACACGGACTAATTCTCACGGCCGCGAAATACTGGAAAAAGGATAGGCGGGGTAGCTCGCGAAATAAACACACACGAAATGTTCGATTAATTTCCTGACATTTATTTAAATAATAACGAAATTAATAACGTGCGCGGGGGCACACTCTGGCAGTAATGTCCGGCTGCCTTAAGGAAAGTGCGCGCTTAAGTAATTCACTCTGTCTACCTGGCAAAAATCTGGCACAGCTCGTCCTCTCGTACGGCGTAGTCTCGTGCCCTGAAAAGTCGCGCGGCGCAAAGACTATTCCGAAACGGATCTCAACAGGTTAACTCCTGGAGACTTTTATTGAAGAAGGTTGCGGAGGGAAATAGAGTGCTGGCGAACGTCCTGTCGCTTCTGCTGCCCACTGGATAGTCATACTACCTGTTGCTTTTCGCGTCTTCTCGATCGCGGCGTCTCTTTCTGTCTCTGTCGCACGCGTGTATTTCCCTATCTATCTCCGTCTAATCACATGATGTCGCGCATTAATTCAATATATCATCTACATCCTTCTAGCGCCCTCTTAACTAATGTGTCGTCGCGCGCGAGATTTGAATTCTTAAATTCGGTGTGTCTGGCTGGCCTCGTGTCTGGCTGCACATTTCATTCACTCGGTGTTTCTCTTACATTGTTTTCTCGCTACAATATTCTTCGCTCGCGCGCATGCTGTGGACAGAGCCGCAGCCCTCCACTCGTCGCCAATAACGCACGAGGCTCGCCGTGTGCCTCCACTCTCTCTGCTCGCATCGATACATTGTCTTTCTCTTTCTCTCGTCGTCTCTCTCGCACTCATTCTCTTTCGGTGCTCGCCAACGTACGCCTCGTGGCTTCGCTCTCCGCGCTGCCGGGCGGTGTCTCCCTCTCTCTGCTGCTACCGCTTCTTCTTCTCTCTCGCTCGCTCGCGCGGCGCTACGTGCCGTTCTCTCTCTCTCTTTTTCTCTCACTCGCTGACTGCCTGGATGTTGTCTTTGCTCGTTCCTGTAAACACCACCGGGTATAAGTAACGTTCTCGTTGCTATTTATTTTACCGGCCCCGGTGGTGTCCAGGCGAGCCTCCGCTGACGGTAGACCGTCACAACATACATACACACATATCTTACTATATTATATAGTTGTTTTGAGCCGCGTTGGAATTTGGCCTCCCTCGCACCTCCTCGCCCCCATTCCGCCACCCTCATTAGCCACCTCAGCCCCCCCTCAAAAGAACCAAGAAACGTTTCAAAAGTTTGGTTATTTTTATGCGTTTTGCCCCCCCCCCCGCTCCCCCCCCCCCGCCACCCTCGCCCCCCTCGTCGCCCCCTCATTTGGCCCCCCCTCCGCAACCCCTCAGCACCCCCTCAGTGCCCCCTATACACTTCATATATGTAGACATGTTTATTCACATTAGTGTTGTTTATTTATTACAAAAAGATGAAAGTTCTATTATTTCCACACCACCTTTCAGGTAAATAGAATATATATATATATATATGTAGTAGAAGGCAACCCAACATTTTTAATTTTTTGCAGACCTTGAACTTACCATTTCAAAACATGATCTTCACCCTTCAGCTATATCGTAATTCCTATTTACCTTCTACCTAACACCTTCACTTATGACTTGAAGCTTCCGCATATTATCTCCAACCATAACCTCCAACATCTACCTATTGCATAAAGTCATGATCCGCCTATCACCTGTACCCTTGACCTATCACCTCCAATCACATTCCTCGGGTTCCATTGATCGTCTCCACCGTTTACCTATCCTTTCCGCCCTTCACCTATCACCTCCAATTATGATCCCTTGACATTCACAATATTTTTATGCTACTTCTATCCCTTCAGTCATAAGAGAGATAAATGCCCTTAGAACCTTGAACCTTGATCTCTTGCATCTACTTATTACCTTCAAACTCCACCTATGATTATCACGTTTTAACTATCACCTTCTCAATTGATCTTCGGCCTCCAACTATCACTTCCACCTAATACGTCTACCTATATATAGCCAACACCCTAAACAATCATTGCTAATCCTAATGATTTTACCTTCCACCTATTCCTCGACTGTGTACTTAGCACTTCCACCCTCCACCTATTGCTTCCATTCGTGTCCTTCAGCCTATATCTACGACCTTCAACCTCCACGTGCAACCTCGACCTATCACCACCACCCATGATCTTTAGCCTCTACCTATCGCTTCTAATAATGTGCAGCGTTAGCAATTCGCATTTTAATTGTATCCTTCAATCTTCCTATGGCCTCCAGCCTCCATCTATCAGATTCACCCTCCAACTATCGTTTCCAACCTTCTCCTATCGCCTACATCTCACCTGTGCCTCCAATCATGATCCCTTGAACTTGCACTCACAACCTTCAATAAAAACTCTTCACTTACAACTATTTCTTTCTTATGTTGTAACCTCTATGTAGCCCTCTGTCAATCACCTTCACATATGGCTTTAGCCTCCACCTATCATCTCCGAGAATGTTCTGCAATACTTACCTTATTACTTTGTTAAAAATAAAAAAATATCATTTGTAATTACTTATAATACATGATCAAGAGTATCAACAAGCAGAATAGAAAACATAATAAATAATCAATAAATAAAATTATACATAAATACCCGCTTCATAATGAATACTAATAAATAAGGGGAGGGGATGAGGGGGTGAGGGAGGGACAAATTCCAGCGCGGCTCAAAACAACTATATAATATAGGAAGATATTATATAGTTGTAGTGAAATCGAAATAAATTATTTTTTACCTATCCAAAAATATGTGAATATACTCGGTCTGTTACTCTGACTTAAAACTTACTACATCGGACCATGACTTCAAAGTCTGTTCTGTTCACTCTGTTAATATAAAATACGTGATCATATAAAGGTACGTTAAAAAGAACCTTATCCTTATAAACACTCCAAGTAATGAGGGGTGGTTTGTGAGGGGGGGGGGACCTGTAAAAATAACCAAATTCTTGAAACATTTCTTAATCATATTGAGGGGGGGAGAGTGAGGGGAGCGATGAGGGGGCGGGAGGGGGGTCAAATTCTGACTCAGCTCACTACAACTATATAATAGTAAGATATAATAACGATGTAATAGTAATAGTAAGATATATATATATATATATATATATATATATATTTATGTATTGTGACGGGCTACCGTCAGCACATGCTCACCTGGACACCACTGGAGCTACTTCGAGAAAAAGTATAAAAACTTATACCCTGTGGTGTTCACAGGCACGAGCATTACCGTCAGGCAGCCAGTGAGAGCGAGAGAGACAGAGAACATCGAGCAGCGCCGCGCGAGCCAGCGAGAGCGAGCGAGAGAGAGAACATCAAGCAGCACGCAGCGCCGCGCGAGCCAGCGAGAGCGAAAGAGAGAGAGAGAGAGAGAGATAGGAGCGGCAGCAGCTGAGAGCACAGCGAAGCTTCGAGGCGTACGCGCGTGAGTGGCCGCCGCCACGTTGACGAGCGCGGCAGGAGAATAAGTGCAAGAGAGAGACGAAGAATGAATGAATGAATGAATGAATGAAAACTTTTTATTACCGGCAAGGCCATTACAGACCGTATGCCGGGGTGAAATTATACAAACAAACTTAATAAACTAAATGCTAAGAATAATATTATATACAAGTAATAGTAACAACTAATACAATGCTAGTTTTAGCTAATTCGAGCTAATTTCTCTAACAAGCGCAAATAATTTTACAAAAAATGCTCTCTCCTCTCGAATTATAATAATAATTTCTCTCGATTAATAATTTTGACTAAGTAGCTTTGAGATACTTGTGTAGTGCTTATTTGAACGTTGCCAGCGTCGGTTTGAGTCGGATTTCGGATGGGATATTATCCCAGAGCTGCATCGACTGTATGCTGCAGCCTCGTAAATACGCATTTGTAGTAGCTGTCGGGATATTAAAAGCCGAGACATTTCCTCGTTGAGTACGCCTTAATGTGCAATCAATTGGCGGGAAAAGTTTCTGTAGATTATCAGGCCTGCCAGTGGTAAGAACCTGGTAGGTGAGGACGCCCATAAAATACAGCCTACGTTTGCTTGGGGGTAGCCATCAAAGCTCCTTTACGAATGGGGCGAGACGCGCGTCGCGGCGAAGAGAATCAAGATCAACGAAATGTTCGATTAATTTCCTGACATTTATTTAAGTAATGACGAAATTAATAACGTGCGCGGGGGCACGCTCTGGCAGTACTGTCCGGCTGCCTTAAGGAAAGTGCGCGCTTAAGTAATTCACTCTGTCTACCTGGCAAAAATCTGGCACAGCTCCAAGGCGCAAAATACAATTTTCTAAGTCGGCACGTTTGCTGTGCAAGTATATCTGGAAGTCATCGGCAAATAGTGCACAAGTAGCAGAGCAGCAATATAACAATGTCGAAACAATTGAATTAATAAAAATCAGAAATGCTACCGGTCCCGGATTGGAACCTTGCGGCACACCCGACGTGAGGTTTAAGGCAGGCGTTGTTGAACCATCGAAGTCGATGATAGATTGCGATCGAGATGAAAGGTACGAATGAAACCACAGGATAACCTCATCGGAAAAATTCATTTCCCGCATACGCCTTAATAAAATTCGATGGTCGATAGAGTCGAACGCCTTTCGAAAATCAAACATTAATAATACCGTCACTTGCCCCTTATCAATAGCACAGCGTATGTCTTCGGCAATAGTTAGCAGAGCAGATTGTGTGCTATGATGCTGCCGAAAGCAAGACTGAGCAGCCGCAATTAATTTATTTTCTTCAAGAAATGACATGAGTTGCGACGCAATTAATTTATCGAAGATTTTCGCAGAATGGGGCAGATTTGCTATAGGCCTAGTGTCGGACGGAGTTGTTGGTCTTGGCACCTTATTAAGGGGCACCACTAGAGATCTTTTCAGCTCAGACGGATAAACGCAGGTTATCAGTAAAGTATTAAAAATACCCATTAAGGTGCCTGAAATATACGCAAGTATGTCCTTAAAATAGAAAAGCGGCAACTCATCACTACTTCTACCTTTCGTTTTGTTTAAACATTCGATTGCTGTTCGAAAGACGTTTGAGAATTCAAGAGGAGCAAACGAAAATATTGGTCGATCATTGTCCAAAGGTATTGCGAGAATACAGGTGAGATCATCAGCAGAGCATGGCGGGTGTACGCAAGCTACGGACGCATAGAATTTATTTAGCTCATCGGCTTTAAACCTGTTCAGAGGTGAACTACTTTTGGGCTTCACTATGCCTAACCTAGAGAGCAATAACCATCTCTTAGATTGGTCACTTATTTGCTCCAATTGTTCCTTAATATAATTCTCGCGCGCTAACTTAATATCTAACTTAATTTCTCGACGAATGGCTCTGTACCTGCGCAAGAGTGTGCGACTGTTTAAACGCTTCGCTTTACGATACAGCCTATCTCGCGATTTACAAGCTGCGCCCAACGCAGGCGAAAACCATGGGGCGACTTGTTTCCTAATAGGACGCTCGATAAAAGGTGCCAATTCGTCGAGGGCACTAATGGCAGCTGAGCGATAGGCGGAAAAGTCGAATGAAGCTTCGGGCGGCAATAAACTTCGAGATGATGAGAGAGAGATAAAGTGAACGACTAATGTAAGAGTGGGGGCACGTGACGAGCCTCGGACGTTATTGGCAATAGGTGGAGGGCTGCGACTGCGTCCACAGCAGACATGTGTTCAAGGAGAAAATACTCTGCGAGGAAAATGCAATGTAAATTGTACAAGCGAAGTCAGACATAAGGAATACTCGAACAACAGCCAGACAGCCGGGCGAAGCAATTCAAATACCACCCGTTAGAACTAATTGTTAAGAGGGCGCAAGAGAGCAAGCACGCGAAATCGTGTTAATGAGTGATTGGTACGAACGAGCGATCTAGCGGAAATATGATGCGTGCGAGCGAGATAGCTAGAGACGCCGTGGCCCGAGGAAGCAGCGAGCAGCAGGTAGATGAGTAGTCAGTATCCTCAGGGACAGCGCACGAGTAAGAGTAGCCATCAGAAGTAAGAAGCAGGGACATCGAGATTCCCTCCGACAAACGCTCGTTCACGATTCTTTGTGTGAGCAATTTCGAGCAATTACGCGAGACTTTGCGCCGCGCGTATTTCAGGGCACGAGAAATCGCAGAACGAGAGGAAGAGCGGATACCAGATTACAGCCAGGTAGACATCTAAATTTTGCGAGTGCGTGCTCGCGAAATACGGCCAGTCGCCAGTCAGTCAGCCGCACAGTAGCACGTACGTGTTACCATCTCCGTTACTCGATTTTATTCACTAAATGCCGGACAGTTAAAAGCTAAATCCCCATATAAGTTATTTTGCGTGATTTCCCTATTCTCCCTTTTCGTAATCCACAGCTCCGAGTAGGCAGTCTACCACCGCTGAGCAGCCGGCGAAGCGAGTATAACGAACTGGGCGTCCAACATTATATTAATATTTAAATACGGTTCACCGAGAGGCAGCCCGATAACAGGGTGTGCTCACGTTAGAGATTCGACATAATCTTGGCAAATAATCTACAACGTCACAATATAGGTGTGCGCGATCGCCGATGACGGGGTCTAGGTAGTGCGCTCCGAGGTTTTTCGACCGCTTATCTAAAAATCAGTCTCGAATGGAGTCCAAGTGTACGCGGTTGCCGATGACGGAGTCTACGTAGTGCGCTCCGAGGTTTTTCGACCGAACATCTAAAAATCAGTCTCGGATGGAGTCCAGGTGTACGGGATCGCCGATGACGGCGTCTAGGTAGTGCGCTCCGAGGTTTTTCGATCAAATATCTAAAAATCAATCATATCTAAAATTTTAATTAACTATGGGAATGTACCGGTAGGTGGCGACTTTTCTTATTTGAAAATACTTATTTTAAAGAATTATTGCAAAGGAATCTTTGGAAGAAACTTATTTTGGAATACCTCAATTTTTACAAGTAAAATACTGTTGAATGATTGTGTGTATAAGTTTCATGTATCGTTCAGCACACCGAATAATGACGACCCTTTTAGCTCGAATCAACTTATTCTTGCTTGTTACTCCTAGAAATAGTGATAAGGTGGGATAGCAGATCAGTATTTGTAAAATCAAATTTTAAATTAACGGAATTTTGAATAATTACGACAATGGCTATGGTGTCGATATGTATGTAAGGGCCGGATTTGACTCCGGACCGCCTGAGTTCACTACAAATAATTATTTTTATTTGGAAGGATGTCTTTGGTCCCGAGACCTTATGTTTTTAAAATAATCATTAAACAATAATTTATTATTATCACTTGAGTCCGCGTGTCTTTTCTTATATTGTTTATAATACTTGTAGTAACAAAAGGTGGACGTAACGAAAGTGCGGACACGATATTGAAAAGTGCGGACACGTTTGTACGAAAGTGCGGACACGATATTGAAAAGTGCGGACACGTCTTCGTAAAAGCGGACTTGATTAAATAAAGGCGGACTGCTGCTCTTGTGCCCTATTAGGATGTTGTGTGTACGAATTTAGTTCCGCAGACTTACCCTCCTTTAGTGCGGACGCGATTTGGAAAATGCGGACACAATAAAAAGTGCGGACACGTCTTTAGAAGTGTGGACACGCTCTGCTAGTCTTCAAATGTTGGGAGTGGACTCTTGAGTTGTCCTTTATGCGTTCTTACTCTAGTTTAGGACTGAAGGGCTTGTTAGTGGGTAAAGGGCTTTTGTTAATTAAATAATCTTTTTGTCATCTAAACACCTATTTTCTTTTCTAATTGTTTTGTTTTATTAAGCCAGACAGATTTCCAAGGACGGTAAAGGGCCATTCATACTTTCGCATTCAAAGTTTATACTAGTTATTTTACGTAGTTTCTGATCTTGTACATTTGTTCTGTTATAATACTAAAGAAGCTAACTTACGCTTTCGTACACTCACTGTAGTTCGAAGTGTCCTTCTCCCTTAGGGCGAGTGTGTGATCTTAAACTACACGAGCTAGTCGTGGCAGAATATGTAGACTTATCTAAGCTGCGGCTTCACCCACTCACGCCAGATATGTTGGCGGTCCTTTCGTCGCAATGTATTGAAGTTGAGCAGTACTTTTGACCGGAGCAAATATGCCAGCTTGCCTGCAGAGTTCAGTGGATTTCTAGGCCCTCCGATAGCGTACAGGTAGTACCTTGACACCCTCTTACGATCTCTGGTAAAGTCTTCTTCAACAGCTCCAAGTAGTCAGCTAGTCTTCAACGGCAAGTCGTAGTGACGGCAACAGCTTGCTTTACCGTATGCGAAGAGGTTAGACGCACACTGGTACCTGGTTTGGTCGTGAAAGGCCCCGCGCCGACCGGGCTCTGAGCTTATAAAGTCTCATCCCCGACCAGGGCGTTGGTCAGATGATTAATACGTGAGGACACCGAAGACCAATCAAAACTCGCCACTTAGAGAGAGGTTACAAAGATGTTTTGAACGCTGACATCAATAAAAACGCTAACTTGCTCTCTCAGATTGAAACTAACACATACCGTTGCTCAACCAGCTCACGAAACTGGTATATTGCAAACATACATTGTCAGCACCCTCATTCATACACTCGAGGCGTACGCAACAACAATCACACCGTCAGCGCTCTCATTCACAGTCATACAGTATACTACACGAAAATCAACCACTCAGCAAACATTATCGATTAACAAATAATATAATCAATCAATCGTGGGATCTTACACCTCCCCCCTTAGAATATTGGCGCCCTCGCCAATGGAAGCTGGCGCAAAAGAAAAGATCCAACGATTGATTTACAATAATATTTATACCTTTTTAGATTTTTTTAATCCAGTAGATTTATTGTCCCTGAGTCTTCTTTTGATTTTGCAAATTCTACATTCATAAGGGATACGACCTACACACTCACTGTTGGCCCAATTGGTCCTACAGACGACACATAGCAGCCAATTCACCGAATTGTCCTTTCCCTGATACCAACAATCACCCCTGCAGTCAGTACAACTAGTAAATAATGCTGGTACCTGGCTAAGGGGCTTCTTGTCAGCTGCTATGTTCAGTCTGTCGAGGACCACCTTAGGGTAACGCGGCTTTGATGGTACTTTGGCTGCTTCAGCCAATTTCTTCTTCCGTGCTTCGGCCTTCCTTAACCGGTCTTTCTCTCGTCTCTTCTGAATTTTTTCTTCTTCGGACAATTTTATTTTCTTAGTCTTCTTATCCGTTGTTGAGGATTTCCTTTTTTTACTTTTTTTAATGGGAACCTCTGGTGTGTTTGCTCCCTGAATACCGCGTTGAGCTGGATACTTGCACCAAAATATTTTAATAAAATTCAAAATATCCAATGCAGTAGGTGTTGTCCAGTCCCGGTACACTAGCACAGCTTTCAATTCTTTCCATTTACATTTTTGCGGACCCGGCAGACTATCCACCTGCAGAATCGCGGACACGGCCAGCGCTGTCCCACCTTGCGCTATAACACGGGCAGTAGGACACGCGCGCACTTTGCACTCTTCCGCAATCGGCGGTCGACGCTCCGAACTTAAAACCGCTGACTCCGCTGGTGATTGACATACTGCCGAACTTCTCGTGCTCTCTCGAATTTTATTCACGTACAGTTTAAACACATCCTTTTTTTTCAAAAATCTCGACTTATCTTGCTTTTTCTTCATTAACGTAGCAGCACAATTATTGTTATTTTTCACCACGTTAGCTACTCTCCAGTAATTTTCTTGGGCTAACTTCACAGCTTCCTGAGCACGGTCCAAATGGTCCAGGGCCCTTTTAAGTACTAGGGCTGCCGTACTTAGAACTTCCGTGGTTACTGTAACCTTCATGATAGTACACGCACTTAATCACTCAACAAAGAAAACACAAGAAACTGCCAGAGCAATCGAAAACTTCAGCGGCATACGTGCATACAATTCAAATGCGAACTCGACAATGAGTCGTGGTGGCGGGCGTCGGCGAAATCAAGACGCGGCAGCACCTCGCGGCATATCAACACGAAACTAATTAGTCACGGCTAAAGTTCACGCGGGGCAGCACTGCACGAGTTACCGACTCCTTTGTTATGGAACGGATGAACTTTATTTCTTTCCGAGTATCTTCAAATGGCCGCCGCGGACTTATACGAAATACATACCACCAATGCAATACATATGATCTTTTTGAATAATTATAGGAGCCTAGCTAATAAATATCTACAACTGAAATTTACATACACAGACTCTAGAAAACATAAACAAAATGTACATTAGACTTAATTAACAATTTAGCAACATTTAGGTCTAACTTCTAAAATAATGCAAATTTTTGAATTTTGACTAGCTACCGATGATCAGCACCATTCATAGACTTGCTGATCGAAAGTGATCCTTTTGTAAACAAATGGCCGTAGGTCAGAAAATTATGGTCCGAAAATTGTTATTTTGGTACCTAATTTGTTAACTAAGCCTAATCTCGGATCCTATGAAAAAAAAATCCCGAATTTGTTAATAACAAAAAAAAAATTTTTTAATAATGGTCGGATCGAAGCCGGACCACTTTGCAATTTTACAACTAAGCATAGGCATCCTATATATCAAAAAACATTTACAAAATAATAATAAATTCAAAAGTTATAGATTAAACAATAAAAAATTTTCGAATTTTACAAAAATTTTTAATGAAGTACCGATCTATGGACCCAAGCGCATCCGAATCCGATGAGTGGATTTTCCGAAAAAAATGTACCCAAAGATCCTTAGAATAACCACCTAAGTCCATAGAAGGCTACTCTCACATATTCGCGGCGCGCACGGGCTTCCAAGCTCGAAAAATACAAGTCGCAACTCAGCACACCTGAGGCCGTCGACTTCAGTCGCGCGATCACACGTAAATACTCTAAGTCCAATGCCCGCGCCGAAATCGCGGACTTGCATTTTTTCCGTTCGCTCGCGGCGAAGTCTGCGCTATACATTAGTTATACATTGACTGCTATCGTATAATCATGTCTCGCTTTATTCTTTTCTCTTTTATTTTACATTACTACCGGCGCGTAGTATCCATACGCACAGTGGTAATATGGATAAATTATTATTTCCATCCTGGGCAATGGACGCCCACAGAAATTGAAACGCGGTGGTGGATCGACCAACAATTTGATCGATTAGTAAGGCTCGCCCGCAAGTGCGCTGTACCGGCACTTATCCAAATCACCGAGTGGCTCCAGAAAAAATACCAAGACAGGCGCATACGGAAATGTTCCGCAATGGTAGGACCCCAGCAATGTGAGAAGCACACAAGGTCCCGACGCAACTATTGCAAGGACCACGACCGTCTACACGACGCCTGTTACCGCAAGTATAAGCAGCTAGCGGCTTTTCCAGAGCTCAACGGATCGGTGGATCCAAAAATCGTTGCCCTAGTTGAGCACAAAGAGCGGGTTGAATTCGCCCGTGTATTCGGCTATGAGTCCGACTATGGGCACCGACAGCACAACGACAATTTATGGGCGACATATGCCCTCACTTACAAAATCAACAATCTAGGTTACATAGAAACATTACCTCCTCCCGTAAGTCGCAAATTTTTTTTTTAATAATTATAACAAATAAAAGTTTTAACAACGATTCAAATTAACCATTAAATATTTGTATCTTTCAGACCCAGCCAAAAAAACAGACAACAACGTTTGCAACATCTATTAGTCCCCCTTTACTACTAATGCCACTTTCATCAGGCGCAGACTGGCAGGAATTGTGCAGAACAAACAAACGAAGGAAGTACAAAATTTGAACTAAAATTAGATAATCTTTAAATTATTAATTCTGTTTGTTAAAAGTTAAAATAAATTAACAAAAAACAAAAAAAAAAAAAAATAAACCGTTTTAAACAAATTATTTTCTCATTGCATATCCATCTCCTTTAGCCTTATTTAGAACATAAACATAATTTATCAGGGGAAAAAAAACTACATTTCCGAACCTTGCAGCGGCAAAGGACGCGGAATAAAATAAGAATGAAAATTACCGGGTCTACGAACCAATTGCGACGGTTCGGACTGAAAGAGAATTTCACTCCCACTAGTCGATGATGGTAAGGTAGGGGCTGACGAAGAAAATCCAGTTGAGATGCCTTCTTCAAACTGCATCCGGGATTTCTCTGCTCTCTTGTCTTCCGGTTGATTCTTAGAACGTCCCAAAAAATCTGCCTTCACTGATTTCCGTCTGCAGCATTGCAATATGTTACAACTACAGCACCTCCAAAACGTAAATACGGCTAGTAGTAATATTGCCGGACCCACAGACGCACATCCCACATAAATTGAATGCATCGTCTTAGATCGTTTTAGTACCGACAACTCTTTAAATTTCTTTTCTAGTCTTTCTAAAGTGACTGAATCTTCACCTTCTGCCCAACTTCGTAGTTCCTCTGAATCTGCTTCCTCTAAATGAACCAATTTATGATACTGAGCAACCTTGTAATTTTCAACCTCTAAAATCGTTAAATTAAAAGGCAACTTAGCCTCATAGAGATAAGTTTGATTTGTTCTAACTACAGTTATACCATACAAAATATTGGAACCAGTACGACCATGACATGGATCCCTGATTGCCAACAACCCTGTACCATCTAACTCCAGTTCAGCTTTCCGCTCACCATTGCAGATTATTCTCATCTTAATTGAAGAAGGCAAAGAATACAACCACTCATTAGTACTAGATAGTCGTGTCCAATAAGGAATTCTGTCCACCGAGACTGCAAATCTACACCTTTTGAGGACTTCCACAGAAGGCCGAGCAAGCAATGAATACTCACACGGACTATTCTCTTGGTCCAAGTAAAATGGCAAATCCGGTGGACAATGTAACTTGTCCGCATATTTTGTACAAGAGTCTAGGAATTCGGAATTTGCCAGTAGATACTGCTGCATATCATTCGATACTATTATATAGGTATAATCCGAAACAATTTTAATAAAAGACTCAGTCTTAAACAAAATTTCATTTCTCATTGGCAAGGAATGAATTCGGTAGTATGAAAATTTATTTTTCTCTGCTAAAGGAAATTCTAAAACCACTATTAATTTCCCATTTCTTGCGCTAACACTAGTTTTGGACATTGTATACAGCATTTCAACTGTAACCTGATCATGACTCCATGGTAAAACATGCTCATTAATAGTTGAAAGAATCCCCTTTAACAGAACTCTATCAAATAATAATGGATGTAAATGTCCCAAGGATGCAGCCTCTAAAGCATCTAACAAAATTCTCAAAGACTTTATACTATCCTCTAAAGATTTATCGAACTGATTTAACCATAAACTCAACTTTTGCACGATTGCAGTTCTATGTATTTCATTGTCAAATATTTCCATTCTATTCAATAAATCTACAAGAACTTTATGGTCTGCTGACAACAATGACTCGTCTGCTTTAAGCTTATCATGAATAGACTCTAGATTTGATCTTACAATATGGGTTTGTTCAGACAATAGGACAGACATATTCGAGGCCTGATCATATAATTTATCCACGTTTAAATGCAAATTTTCACGATCTTCAGAATCCATGGTACCAAAAAGAACTTTAAATCCCCATCCAATAAAGCCGAAAGGTGACCATCTTTTTACCAAAGAATGGGAATAAGGAGTCGCCAACCCGTCTGGCTTTAACTCAGATGAAAAGAAATTTTGCAATTTTAGTTGCAATGTTTCCAAAAAGTTCAATTGATTATTAGTTCTAGAAGACTGCAAAATCTCTTCACAAATGTTCTTTTCTATAACCTTATGACATACTAAAACTGCGTCCAAGAATATCCTACGCCTCACTTGAACTATGTCTTCCCATTTACTGAAATCCAACGTAATAGCTATTTTCCACTTGACCTTTTCAAAACGAATATCTGCTATATATTCGTAATATATACCAGGATTATTCGTAATAGGTGCCAGCTGGTAATACGTGATATTATTCACACGATTATCCTGCGCTAAAGCTCATGGACCACCAAGAATAAAAGCGAGAAGAAAAGTCCGAACCCACGCCATGATCTTCTGTAAAAGAGAAAACAAAAAAAACAATATTGTGGTTAACGATAAAATTTTTCCAGCTTATCTTTATGTTTAACTAATAATTTCCCATTAGCTGACTCAACCACAACATAATTGTTATCTCTTATCTCCCTCACAACAAAATTACCATTATAGAATTTATCCAACTTTCCATACCTTGGCTCTTTCAAAACTCTAACTTCTTCTCCCACCTCTAATTTTAATGGTCTGGCTTTCTTATCATAATACTCTTTATTTTTCAATTTTGATTTAACTAGATTATCTCTAGCTAAAGACTGAAGACTCCGAAGGCATTCGGTTAAATCTCGCACATACTCATTGTAGGTTTCAAGCTCTATTTCATCCGGCAACCTATTGGGTGCTCTAGCTGGTCTTCCATACACCAACTCAAAAGGAGTAAAACCCGTAGAAGCATGCACAGAGGTGTTATACTCATGCATAGCGAAAGGAACCACCTTGGCCCAATCTTGCTTACTAGCAGCCTTATTCCTCAAAAAGTCAGCCAAAACTGCATGGCTCCTCTCCAAAGATCCATTCGACTGTGGATGATAAGCAGTCGTAGTATTCAATTTAAACTGAAATATTTCTGATAACTCTGAAAGTAATTTATTCTGGAAACTTCTCCCTCTATCACTCAAGATGATTTTTGGCACTCCATACTGAGCAATCAGATGTCTTGCCAATGCATCCGCTACCGTGATAGCCTTGATATTCGGTACTGGGACTGCTAAACAAAACTTTGAAAACAAACATTGCATAGTTAATATATGCATGTTTCCTTCTGTAGTCTTGCATAAGGGTCCTACAGTATCTATTGCTACCTTATAAAATACTTCACTTGGTGTATCAGTAATAACCATCGGCTCTCTAGTCTTTACTCTTACTAGCTTTTGTTCTTGACAGATCTCACAACGTCGAACAAAATCGTGAACATCATCTTTCATGCCTTTCCAATAGAATCTTTCTCGAATACGTCTATAGGTTTTACCCATACCTCTATGTCCACCAAACAAACTGTTGTGATAATCGTGCAAGATAGCTGATCTGTGTTCTGGCGACAAAGTCCTACAATTACCCAGACACACTGTTACAGAAATTTTCATATTACCAAAAACTGATTTTAATTGATTTAACAAAACTCCTCTAGGCAAGCTATCTGTAATTTTCTCCAGATCTTGCTATTCTAAAGGATTTCAAATTTTTCTCCTTAATCAATTTCTTC